>PYHX02000494.1:46546408-46815079 GCA_004302925.2 Cochliomyia hominivorax | reverse complement strand
TTTTTTTGAAATGTATTTCAATTGTTGCTCTCGTTAGTTAATCAACACTTTTCCAATCGTTATTAACATGATAATTATTTCTTATTTTTTTTAATTTCAAAATCTGATTCAATTTCTTTAAAAAAAAAAACACTCCGGAATAATAAAAAACCGAAAATCGCGCACAAAACACTTTTATTGGAATTTTAATAAATTTTCTTGCAAAAGACTGAAAACTTAAGCAAAATGAAACAAATTTCGGGAATAAGAAAAGTTTGCGTTTTCTTTTTGTGTTTATCTTTTGGTGATAAGATTATTTTATTTATTCCGAATTTATTTAGGTTTTCACTATTGCGGCATAAAAATTATGTGAACTTAAACAAATTAAGTTAAATAAATTTATAAACTTTATTGTGATTGACTTTGGAAATGTTTAATTAGAATTTAAAATTAAACGTTTAAATTATAATTAATATTTTCCACTGAATACAAATGTTTGCATTTCAGAACAGGTAGCGAATAATATTTTTGCAATTTAATAAATTTATATTGATATTTAATTTTCGGTTTGTTGTTTTTATTTTTTCGTTCTTTTTTCGTGATAAGATTAAAATCTGCAAGTGTTATAAAATGTGCACTTAAAAAATATTATCGTTAAATTCAAAATATAAATAAAAATATATGAAAAGAGTGCGTTGTAAAAATAAAATAGCATACATTTTAAGGAATAAGCCAATGAAGAGTTCCAGCTAACAATAACAACAATTTTAAAATGAGTCATCGATCTATTTTTTCTATTTTCCAAATTTTTAATTTTACATCTGACAATTAAATACGGAACGATTGTAGTATTCAGTAATAAATCAGAACTAATTTTAATGAATCAATACATTAAGAAAACCTGAACTAGAATTTGAAATAACCCCTTAACTGGGACCTTAACTAGGATCTGAGAAAGATCTGAACTAAAACAAGCAAATAAACTAGAACTTGAGTTAGAACTTAAACTAGAATCAAAAGTAGAACCTGATTAATACCTGAACCAAACACTGAACTAGAACTGAAGTAGAAGCTAAACTGAATCTTGGACTACAACCTGAACTGGAATAAAACAAAAACTAATCCAGAATCTGACCTTGAACTGAGAATTGCACTAGAAATGCACTGTAATTGAACCAGAACTGAGGAACAACTAAACTATAAACTGAACTAAGAACCTGAACTAAGAACTGAATTAGAAACTGAACTAGAACCTGAAATAGAACCTGAACTAGAAACTGAACTAGAACCTGAACTAGAACCTAAACTAGAACCTGAACTAGAACCTGAAAGAACCTTAACTAGAACCTGAACTAGAACCTGAAATTGAACCTGAACTAGAAACTGAACTAGAACCTGAAATAGAACCCGAACTAGAACTTTAGTTCAGTTCTAGTTCACTGAGCTGAAACTAAAGTAGAACTTAACTAGAAATGAAATAATAATGATCTAAATCTGTATTCCAAATGATGAATATCTCTCATAGGAGAGTCACTTTAAAGACCATTTTATAGTGCAGTGAATATATTTAGTGCTCCTTAAACTTCAATATTTTTATAAAAATAATTTTACTCATTTGTGGGACTTTAATTATTTATTCAGCATTAATTTGTAGAATCATTTTAATATTATGTTTTTGTTATTGTCTTTTTTGTTTTTTTGAATCGCAAATATTACTGAACTTTGTTTATTTATTTTACTTCACAAACGTCATTTTGTTATCATTAAAATAATATTGAGAACATTTGACATTATCGTGTTTGTAACAAATAAGATAAAATTGTTAAATAGCGGTAAAATATGAAATATATATATGTATGTATCTTGTGATTATATATATTACAGAATTTTTATATTCTGTTATTACCACAAGTTTAGCGAAATTTTAAATACTAATTTTCGGCTTTTAGTATTTTGACACTGTTTAAAAGTGATATTTCTAATATATTGTCAAGCGTTGTCCATGGTGGAAAAACTCTAACACGTTGGCAGCATAAGCTCAGCTGATTATTTTTTACTCTCTCTCTTATTATGTTTCTGTCAAAGTTTGTTTACATTTTTATCCCCTACATAACCATAGGTGGTTGGGGTATTATGTGCATAAAGTATAAGTTAGTACCATTATAATGTACTGCACTCTTAAGTATAAATTGAAAAATACCTTAATACATGTGGTGTAGAGTATTAAATAGTCACGTTTGACCCACCATAACCACTTACTTGTTTTTATTGATTTCGTTTTATTATATTGTTTTGTAAACACTTTTTGACGTTTAAAACACAAATCCCAAAAACAAAATTGCCTGATGTTTTTGTAATGTGTGTTTTTGTTGTAGTTATACTATCACCATATAACTTTTCCACCATGGCGTTGTCTATTTAAAACTAACAAAATGTATTCAGCAAAATAAAAGTTATAGATCGATATGCGGAACAATATCAAAAATCAAACAGAAAACTTTACGAACATTTTCATAAAAAATGGACAATTTTGTAAGCTACAGTGGACCAACTTCAATCGTTTCACAGCCTCCTCCAAATTTATTTATATCTTACGACCCGTTGCCGAACAATGTGACTTTAAATGACTGATATTTTACAGTCGATTTGTTTCTCTAACTTAGGGAAATTAATGATAATTATTCTAACTGGATACATTAACCTCTGGTGCACTTGAAATTAAATAAATCAGGAGAATATTTTTTTTAATTTTAAAAGCTAAAATTGTGGTAAAAAGTGAGAAAGTATATGCGGACACCTAATCTGAGGTGAAAGAGTCTAAACCAACTATATAGAAACGTAGATCAAATTCTGAACATGGCACTTAGTTGGGCACGACCAAAAATATTTAAATGTTAAAATCTGTTCATTTTCACGAGTAACGAAAACTTGCCAAATACGACGGTCCTCTTTTTCTTAACAGGGAAACTAGGTGTCCAGTCAGGTTAAATATGTAGGTTTATTCTTAAATGCAGGCAACATCCAATAGACCTATACTTATGCTTCAGTAGTATTGTGGACATTGATTTTGCAGAAGGTTCAATGCATATTTGTTGACTTTAAAAAGGTGGTGCTTTGAGAACGAGACTTACCAAAGCGTGGAAAACAAAACTCTATTCAGTCTATTGAAATCACATGATCACATTATTAACATATTGTACTGCAAGTATATCATATTGTTATAGAAATGATCAGACAGAATAGCGGACAAACAGTTTGAAACTTATTACATCACTCGAACATCGGACGGTCAATCCTTGTCGAACGAAAACTTCCTGCATATGTCCGTGTGAAGTCGTTGATTCACGGTAGGTTTCAGGACTTTTCCGACAGACAAAGGACATTCCGGAGTAGGAATACGATTTCACGAACTATCCTTGATTGTGAAGAGACTAAGAACAATTTCTCGGAAAAAGAAGTGATCGGAAAAGTAAAGGCAGACAAATTAGCTAACGAGGCTAGATTCTTGCCGATGGTGAGATGAAAAATACGATGCCTTTTATCGCATTGAAAGCCAGGCGATAGCAGTGGGCGACAAAGTTTCACAGAACTATGAGAAATAATTATGCGGTCTGTAGAATATTATTGGTATTTAAACTTGAGAAAAAGCGAACTTGATAGTTATCCTTACTGGACACTCCACTCTACGCAATATCTGAATGGAATAGGTGTTAACGGCGATGTCTATGTAGTGCATGTCCAACCTTTGTAATCTAAAGATCCCAAAATTTTTTGTTCGATACTTTCCCTAGCATGTCCTACCTTAGAAACTTTGATTTGAGGAAATTGATGAATTTGTACATGAAACGAGATTCCTGTGGTAGATAGGAAGGGGAGGGATACCCTCCATACAAAGGAAATAATGGTTATTGAATATCTAAACAACTATAACAAAACAGTTTTACTGGACAAAATGTAGGACTTTTAGGATCAAGGGAAGAGATAGCTCCCAATGTAATGCAAATATTATATAAAATTTTAGAACGGACAGGTCGAGAGGTATTTTGGGAAAATGTCCATTTCATAAACTTTTTTGAATACACGTTGTGATTTGAGAAATTTCTTTCGAGATCTCTCACTGAAGAGAATGTTAGTGCAGCAAAGTGCAACGTGTAAAAGGTATTATAATTATTCAAAGTTCTAACTTCTAATAATATTTTAGGGAGCTTTAAAAAAACAGTATACCAAATTTGGGGGCGACTATGCATCTGACCACCACAGCTCCATTTGCTTAATTCATGAGAAATATCTCTAACGGTACAATAGTTTCGATTTATTTTCAAAGAATCTATTAACATTTTTTACCAATAAAATGATTTTCTCCATTATTAAATCTAATATTTCATCACAATAAACTACCCACCCACCTCTTATCCTTTGTCTTGCCATTTGTCTTTGTCTATTACGACGTCTCTGTTGTTCTTGCGGCCAATATTCGATATAAATCCAAAAGGCGAATCTTAAACAAAAACTCATTATGGCACACGAAATGAAGACCATGAAAAAGGCCGATAAATACATTAAAACGTTATTCATTATTTCTATTCGATTTAAATTTTCAATTTTTATATTATTTTTTTTCTTTAATTTTGTTAATTTTGTTAAAAAAACACTATTTTTTTCTTCAACTTTTCGTTAAACTTTACAAAAACAAAGTGTTTTTTAAATAAATTATTTTCAAATCAGTTTTGTTTAAAATTTTATTTTTAACTTTTTTTCTTTTAATTTTCCTTATCAGTTTCATTTCAATGAGTTTGTCAAAGTCGCAGCAAAAAAAAAGTGGGTTAGAAATGTAGGGTATGTGGGGGCTGGTGGTTTTTTATTACTGACTTGTGTTTTTGCGTTTTCTTGTATGAGAGTGTATGTGTGTGTTTCTGTCTAAAGATAATTTCTTTCTTTTTTGATAAGATTATTATTAACTAATTCGGTTTTTGTTTTTGGGAGGGTAAAATAAAAATATTTTTTAAAATCCATTTCAATAAGGACTTTCAAAAACTGGAGCGTATTAGTAACATTTAACATTTTAAAATTAAGTATACGATACGTGTGCAAAAAGAAAGACAAGAGATCGTTGTTTCCCTATATTCTAATACCATTTTAAAGTAGACTCGCAAAAATACAGTGGCTTTAAAACGATTTTTCAAAAATAACGCCATAGCTTTGTAACCCTTGCACAGTGGTCTCAAATCGTTATTTACGAATTGCATGATGAAGAAACGTCATATTGAAAAATGTTCGTCGCTAACACTTATTGTAATCACCAACATGTTAATTGTTGAATTAATTTTATTTTGACAACAATTTCGTTGCTGTAATAAAATTATTTTTATTAAAAAAATATATTGTGGTCACAATATATTTGGATATATGTTTTGACTGATCACAATTTTATTGTTATTAAAGAGCTCATTAAAAAAACTATTGCTGCACGAAAATTCTCCTCAGTCCTAAATCTCGAAAGAAATTTCACAAATCGAGGTGTATTAAAAAATGTAATTGGGGCCAAATTCTCGCACTAGTAGATCTTAAGATATTTGATTAGAAATATTTGCTTTGTATGGGGGCTAAATCTTCCCCTATTCCTATCCGTGGCTGTTACAGTTCTTAAGATATTCCATAATCAATATTAAAATTTATTAACGTAATTCTTTCCTCAATTCAATTAAAATTTCCAAAAATTTAACTTAAATATGATATTTAAATTGAATAATATTCATCAATATAAAGAATTTATTTTGTTAATTTGAATAACGTATTAATCAAATTGAATAAAATTTATTCAAATTAACGCCATTATTATTAACTAATTGAAATAGTCATATCGACAATTTTTCGTCAATTTGAAAAATTTACGAAAATTTTTATTATGATGAATAAAGGTTTCATTGGCTGATATTTAACCTACTTTTCATCAATTCTATACCCCTTTCTACCTTTTTTTGGTTTCAGTGTGGAAAATAACATATATATATGAATTAATATTATCATTATCTATAAATAATAAAAGGCAATTAAAATAAAAAAAGTTCCAAATGAGAAGTATATTAAAATATTTCATATAAAAATATTTTAACTAACAATATTTTTTTATAACAATGACAATAATTTTAATATATATTAATTTAATGGCGATTACTATATTTTCAGTGACGAAAACAATAACTATTTTATTAATGCGTAATCACAATGCAAATAAAACAATATTTTTATTGGATAAAAATTAGTTTGTGGTCATAACAATAAATATTGTTATAATTGCAAAATCATAAATCTTAATAAACAAATATTTTAGTTACGGTAACAATATCTAATAGTATAATACTTCTTTTTTATGGTTATTGCAAACATATTTTTTCTCTGCGGGTGTGTAACATTGAAACTATTGAATATTTTTAAACGAAATTTTGTCATGTTTTTAGTGGGTCTTGCGATAGGGAAGTGGATCTCCTGGGTCACCTTGTCTTCATTTCAAAAAAAAAAAAATAGCAAATTAATGTAGCGCTAATAATTCTCTATAAAAACACGCTTACATATGTGGGATTTCTTTATAGTTTAAAAGATATTTAGACCAAAGTAAAGTGTTGATAATTTTTATTTTTTTACTTGGTGCGCTTTGTTTGGATCCAAAATTATTCCAAAATATTGTATAAATTCTATATAAAAATCTTAATGATGTTTGTGGTTATTTTGAAATCGAAAATTTGGTAACAAAATGAAGTTTTTTCAGATTTTTTCTAAATTTATATCCCTCGGTAGTACACATTTTTGCTTTTAATTCTGAAAGAACTTCTAACCTAAATACTTGTAAAACAAATCCGAAAGCATTAAGGAAATTAATTACGACTTTTGAAAAAAAATTTTTTTAGTTTTTGAGAAAAAAATGTCAAAGCTAAAATTATCAGAAAAATACCATGATTATATAGTTACATTTATTAATATTCACTTTAAAAATCGGTGTAAAGTTTTTTTAAAGGACATTTCAATCCGTAGAAAATTTGTTTAAATTTTCTACGGATTGAAATTTCTGGTGTTTTGGAATAAAAAAGTTGTAAATGTTTTTATAGTCCTTCATTAAGGACAACTTTATCCATATAATATTAAAATTTCATATTAACATTTTAATTCTTATAGAATTTATTAAATGTCTTAAATTAATTGATCTTGTGTACCTGTTTGGTACCATCTGTTGAAAAACTTTCGCAATTTGTATCAAAATATTCCCAACACATTCAATGGGTTTTTTTTTCCGTTTATGCACTAGAACCGAACTTGAGACAAATTTAAAGTTAAATGAAATAGAACTTTTAAAGTTCTGAAATGATAAAATAAAATTTACTATCAAAACATATTTTTAAACTAAATTTACTTCTATATCAAATTGGACCCGTCTACAGAGCCATATAACGATTTTAAAGAAAATACTCCAAATTTTAGTAAAAAAAACAAGAAAAAAAGACAATTAAGGTTAAACCCACCATGTGTGTCATCCTCTAGTCCATATAATGGGAGATATAATGGCGACATAATAATTCATAAACTGACTCTCGTAAAATTTAGTTCTAAAATTTTTGCTTGTATAAATATATAAAATGAACTTCTTGAAATATGGTTACTGGATTTATTGTAATTTTCGTAAAATTCGTGTAAACTTTAAATAAAATATTTTATGCTGAAAAGCCTTATTTTGTGTGATCATATGGGATAAGTATGAAAAATGCATGAGAGAATCCAAGTTTAGGTTGACATTTTTAGTATTTGATATCTAAGAAAATTTTCAAAATTTCAAAGCGAAAGTTTCTCTTTAAGCAAATTTTTGGAAGTCATGTAATATTTTCGTATACATTTATTCAAGTGCTCCCAAGTGGTCTTTAACATGACTGGAATTTGGACGATGCAGTTTTTGGAGTTTAATTAAGAGCGAAATTTCTTTAAGTTTCTTCAAAATTTAGATACAGTGAAGGTGTCCGCAAGAAATATAAACTTCAAATAATAAACACTTATTTTAATAAGACCAAATGAAAAATTTAAAAAAATAGTTTAAATAAACCATATTTTATGAAGAATTAAACGATGTTAATATATCATTTGTTTTATGGGCACAGAGGCCCTCCAAATTTACATGAAGGTAAATGGCGGTGACTTTAGTTCGTCTGTGTATTTATATTACTATTTTAACAATAAAATTTAGATTCTTTTGGAATTCTTTAGGGGTTACATTGAGCCCCCAGCATAACGAAATTAATAAAGAAAGCCCAAGATGTTTTAAAAACATGTTTGGCTATCTGTGATACTATAAGATATATCCTACCAATATTTTGTAGTTATTTATTTTAGATTATCTATATAAAAATGTATTTTGTCACATATTAATAACGAAACTGATCTTTCATATAAAATAAATTTATATACAAAAAGCAACAATAACAATAATATAATAATTTATTTTTCACTATTTAAATTTTCCATATGAATTTCTCACGATTATGAATTTGTATATAGCAAAACCCTTAGCCCATGATTAAGGTTAGGTTGACAGCCTGAGGGATGTCATTAACGTTCCCATGACAATTGAATTTTTGTTCCGGAATGACCTGAGTTACATTCGGCCAAAGATTGTCAACCCAGCGACAGCTGTATCAAACGAAATATCTTCCCCATGAAAGAATTATCGGATATAGTTGAGCTGCTACAACAACATTAACGTTCTAAACTTTTATTTCACATCAACTGAAAAATACCTCAGTTAGGACTATGAAAAATTTTATATATAATATCTTTATCTGGTCAAAAGTTACAGAGTTATTTCCAAAAAAATTATTACACCACAATGGCTTACTTTTGAAGACCACTGACTACTTTCATGAACAGTTGGGGAACTAAACTCCTTCGTATCAAATCAAAATGTATTAACAACAGTTATGACTTTCAAGTGGAATATATGTATTCGATTATTCGTTCTACTTAAGCATAAAAACACATACCTCTTACTAAACGATTACGTTTTAAGCGCCATGCTTTCCAGGCTCTTACTGATAACTGGGATTTTTTTTAAAAGAAGTTCATTAGTGAAAAAAAACTCTTAAACGCAATATTAAAATACATACTACAACTAATTTATATATTACAAATAGTATAGCTAAGGCAACTAGATAAAAATACGAACTATTCATAATCAATCACACAAAATTGATCAGATTTAACGAAAAGATCCGTTTGGAATACAAAATGGCTTTCGAAATTAATATTTTTGAACAACACGTTTGAATAACTTTTTGGAATAAAAATCTGGAATAAACTGGCAAATAAATTATTAAAATTTATCTGGCAAAAATAAAACATAATCAAATAATCTCTTTTTTTTTTTCTTTTTCTATTTTTAATCGAACCTTGTTTTTTGGTACACAGAGTTGTATTGGCAGATTTGAAAGAGTCAATTAAACAACAACAAATTGTTATTGTTATTATGTAGTAAATGTTCATTTCGCTCTTTTCAGATAAGATAAATTTATAAACAATAAAAACAATAACAATAACAATAAAATAATAATTTATTTTCACTGTTACCATTTTCCATATTCCATAATTCACACGATGATGAATTTGTACATTGCCAAGCTCTTAGCCAATGATTGAGATTAGGTTGGCAGCGTGGGGGACGACATAAACGTTCTAATTTTTTACTTTTTATATTTACAAAAAAACATATTAAGGGCACAATTAGAAAAAGGACTAAAAGTCCTATAACGAAATATATAAAATCATACATTCTTGCCCAAATCAATTTAGCACTTTCGTTGTTGTTGTTGTTGTTTTTTTTCTCTCTCGCTTTTAAAAACTACATAGTCTTGTTTGCTGTTGGCTATAAAATATCGGTTTAAATCGTTTATAGAAAATATATCCGTAGCCTCTTCGAAATTATGGTTGAATAAATACTAAAAATTAATTGATTTATTTACTTTTACTCATACTAATAAGAACTTAAACTATTTTTTTTTATTTAATCTTTTGCGTGTGTAGTGAAATTTTGGTTGGTTGTGGTAGTGATGGAGAGGGTGGGTGTGAAGAGGGGTGTTACTGTAGATAAGAAATGTTGGTTGGGTTTTTTTTTAATTTTTTTATTTATTTATTTGTTTTAAACAAGTTAAAAGATAAGATTTCATGTTTATGAATGTGTAGACATGTGTGGTCATATTTGACACATTTGGAAGATACACCCTACAGATTGAAAATGTGTTGTGAATTTTTATTATCGTTTGTTAAGATTTGGAGGAATTATGATATTTTTATTAAAGGATTGAGGTAAGAAAAAAAATCTTATACTCTCTACCACTACAATTAGGGATGGGGTTATACTAACTTTATTATTCCATGTGTAACACGAAGAAGGAATCATACAAGATAAGATGAAGTGTATATTATCGATTGAATCATGTTCTTAAAAACTCTGTTCGTTCGAGGAAACATTCCCACTCCCAGAATAATTCTATACAAATTTTCAACATTTTTTATCTTTCAACTCATCCATGAAATAGACAAAATGTTATAGACCGATTTTTAACACAATATCAAACTTCCAAGGAACCCTTTTGCATCTTACACAAATAATCGGATAATATAAGTGGCGTTTCCATTTTTTAGGCAATATTTAAGTAGATTTGATCAAAATGGATGATTGAACAGAAGTATAAATTGAAAATGGTATGATTTCACTTTATATAGTAAAAACAGTATCGCCATAAAGTGTATTCTAAGGAATAAGATACATTGCCTTTTCTTTTTCATCGTTTTTAAAAAGTATCCAAAAGTATACAGTAACAGCATTGAAGTGTTCCTTTTTTGCATCGAAAAATACTATAGGTTACCTCTATTCAAACATCATGTTAGAATCGCAAACACCGTAGACTAATATAATAGTACGGTGTAGTACGCAAATATTTATTATCGTAAATTTTAGGAACTGTAGAAGAGAGAATGTTTTAAGAATTATTTCCAATCACCAGAATTATTTTGTATGAAGGATTTTTTTGAGATTTGCCATTAAACCATTTTCGGTAGCGGATCTGTATGAGAGGTACCACAATTTTTGACATTTAGATTTGGATTAATAAAAAAGTAATTTTGATTAATAAAAAATAGGACAGGACCAATCATCACTATATTAAATGGACTTTGTTCTTGAACTAAAAATTAATTTTTTCTCAATTTCAGATAACATTAAAACCAGACAAACGTGTGAACGGGTATCGTTAAATTATCGTAATCAGAAAATTATGCCGAATCGAAAAGTATACTTAAGTGTATCCGTTGGAAACATATAAATGGTGGTAAATGGTATAATGATTAAATCAATATCTAAAGAATACAACAGTAAATCTAATCTATTTTCCATTAATGCACCTCTGGCTCAAACCATCTCACATCCTGTTCACTTAAAATCCATGATCATGAGTTATTAATATTATGAGACTTTATTTTTCCTATATTTTTCATTATTTTTTGCTTTTAGATCCTCTCAATTCGACATCCATCAAAATCTTCTTAATGTGAGTTTTGTGATTCAGATGTGATAAAATGTCACAAACAAGTACAAAAGGAAACAAAAGGACATTCCAAAAGTTATTAAAAATTTTTAAATTGATTTGTGTATTCAAAAAAATGTATGCAATGGACATTTTGCCAAATGCCCCTGGCCCTATCCTTTCCAAATTGTTAATTAATATTTGCTTCCTTTCCTCTGATCCTACATTTTGTACAGTTAAATTGTTTGGAACCAAATTATAGAACCTTCGCTATTATAGTTGTTGAGATATTCGTTAGTCATTATTTCCTTTGTATGGGGGTATCCCTCCTGGTCCTATCGGTTCTATATTTTGTTCACTAAAAGAGTTCTTTGAGAAAGTGATTGGGACTCTTGTTGTTATAGTTCTTTAGATATTTGATAATGATTAGTTGTTTTGTATGGAGGTGTCATTTCCCCTGGTCCTATCCGTCCTACATTTTGACCAGTAGAAAAATCCTTGGGAAAGTAATAGGAACCAATTTGAATATGAATATAATATCTGCTTTGCATGGGTATATCTTTCCCCTTGATTCTATCCGCCCTTCATTCTGTTCAGTAAACAGTTACGCGAAAAATTTATTAGAACCAAATTTGATGTAGTTGTTATTTAGATATTCATGCAAGGAGGTTACTTATCCCCCTGATTCTATCCGTCCTTCAGTTTGTCTAATAAAACAGTTCCTTGTTAATGTCTCGCTGTTATAGATCTTTGTACATTCGATGATCAAAATTTGCTTTGAATAGGCACTATCTATCCAAATCGGTCCAGTAGTTTAGCTGTGTATAAGTCCTAAACAAACAAGCAGACAAACAAATAAAAACAATAGATACGTGATAATTAACGAAGAAAACGAAAAAAGAAACAAATTAGAATTATCATGTTTTTTAAAAACTAACCAAAGTATACAAATAGATAAAAAATAATTAAATAAATAAATTAAATTTTATTACCCGTATTATTATGACGTCGGTGGATGCGTCTATTTTGACGTCTTTCTCTGTAGGAGTCACTACCCCAACCGCAATAATCCAATATCAACCATAATACAACCTAAACATATAATAAATAAATAACAACAAAATATATTTTGAAATTTGAAAAAAAAAGTGTTTTAAATATTTTCAATTTAAAAAAAACTTTACCCTCAAAATAAAAAACACTATGGGCAGCACCAGAAATAAAATGAAAAATATTAAAATATAAATGCCAAAAATATCCATCGTTTTAATTATTATCACAAGACGCGAAACACTTTATATAAATAGAATTTTATTTATTATTTAAAAATAACTAATCACTTTGACTATTTAATTCGCATTATTTTAATTAAATTAAATTTTAATTTATTATTAACAAACGACTCATGTCAATTACAAAATTTTGAAAATTTAAACAGTTTATTTGAAATGACTGACAGTCAGTTGAAATCAAATAAAACAACTAACAAAACTTTTACGATTTTGTTGTTATGATGGACGTCATTTCTTCTGTCAAATTAATAAATGAATTTTATCGCGCTTTTAACAACAAAGCGATAAGATTAATTGAAACGAAAAAATTTTGAAAAAATTTAATAAATTTATTTGCAAAATTAATGGATCGTTTTGTAAGAGAAGGGAAAAGAGAAATAACAAAATGTTGCACAGTGGGAGCAGAATTGATTATTGTTGGAAATAAGTTTCACCAAAAATCACGATTCAAAATTTTGTTATTTTTATCATCGAAATATAAGGAAATGGAGGGAACCAAATTTTTGATAGGGATTGTGTAAGTTATTTGAGAAAGTGTCATATATCTTCGGAATGGTTATTACTTAAGAATTCATAATATGTACATCTTGAAGTGATAGAATTTAATTTCTTTAAATGATATTTAAAAAAACTTAAACTGTTTAGTTTCGATGAAATATTATAAAATTGATCTTAATTAGAATTTGTATAAAAAAAGCTATTTTTATGAAATTTATGTTTAATTTGGATAAAAAAGTCCTTAATACTGTACTGTATATAAATTCCCAATTTATGTTTCAATTGGGTTGTTCCAATTAGGGCAAAACTCGTCTAAAATATTGAATGCTTTCAGTAAATTAACAACTCTGTCTTTATAATTAGTTACTACTGATGTGTAAAACTTACAGACAAAATGGTGTTTTACCCACTTTTAAGTTTACCGATCGACTGACTTTGTGCTTCAATCTAACGATATCCATTCGCACAACAGTCTGTCGTGAACCTCTGCAAACATATTCGGTACTAATCCAATATGGTAACAAATTACCACATTGAACATATATACCGATTTCCGAATATATAAATCTCGAAGAAAAGATAATATTTCGTACATTTAAATTTTATATAACCAGAATACTCTGTATACAGTGTGAGAATCGGCCTATAATTTTCTATAGAACTAACACACCTCCACTTCCGAAATTTCAAAAGGTTGAAGTAATACGAGGTCGATCTTAATGGACTAAGGACTGTTTATTTTTGTATATATTTTTGTGATTTTCAAATTTCATACCAACTTTTGATGCCTTTTTGATGATTTAAATAAATTGGATATCAATGTGAGATATCATTAAGAAATAATTTAAAAATTGTCTAATCCTGGGTACCATTTTAAGAAGTCCACCACCCATTGAACCCACAAAGAACATGTGTTATATTTAATAAACTGGAAAATACCTCTGAATTGATGTGACAAAATTCATTAAAAACATTCAATAAAAATTTGTCACATGGTTAGTGTCTGACCTTTGACCCCTATGGGAATTCACTTCTTTTTGGAATAATGAAGTTTCAAAGTTTAAGTTCTTATTTAATAGTTCCATATTATGATAAAATCCCAAAGAATATTCTCAGGCGAATGATTCACAAAATGTTTAAAAAGGATTTTTTTTTTAATAATTCTGTAGCCTTTAAACCGCTAGAGATATATAAGTCAAATTTGACAATATTAGATCTGAAGTATTTTGAGTTCCTTCCATTTGGTACAAGTCTCCATCCATCAGGATGTGTAGGTTATCTCAGAGATAATTAAGGCAAAATTCATTTTTAACCCTTTGCTAACCTTTAAAACTTTATTTGTTAAGTTCCCAAATCTTAAAATGACTTTAATATTCATATGTAAATACCCAAGAAGTACTTTTTAACAATTCAAAACTTTCAGAATTATTTCCCCAAAAAGTCGTTTTGGAACCAATGGTTGCGCCCCTTATAAACAGGGTGATCATTACTATAAAAAATTTAAATGTTTATAAGTTTGTCACAATAGAATGTAAAAACAATATATTTATAAATATACAAATTATTACCCATATTATGACGTGAATTACGACGTCTATTTTGACGTCTTTCTCTACCGGCATCAGTAGCCCAACCATAACGATACAAAATCAGCCACATTATAACCTAAACACATCAATAATAAATATTTAATCGAATCAATTAAATATATTCTCATTTGTTCTATATTTACCCTTAAAATGACATAAAACACTATGGGCATCACCACAAATATTATTAAGAATAATAAAAGAAAATCTCCTAATACAGTCATATTTTAAATTCACTTATTTTATTTATTATTAAAATGGAAATTATTTATTGAATCAAGTTAATTACAAATTAACAAAATTTAATTATTTCAATGAACAATTAACTGAATTCAAACAAAACAACGAAATAATTTTAATTTTATTTGAATAATTTTATTGTAATTGATGGACGCCATTCTTCTATCAAAATGAATGAATTTTGCGATAAGATTAACCGATATCGAGTGTTTTAAAATATATAATAAATATTTAGTGTTTTAGTAGAACAAATGAAGAGTTTTTTTCGAAAAAGAAATGAAGAAAACAGAGAATAAAGAATAAGGAAATATAGAGAAAATATTCTGCACTATGGGGGGGGGGGGGGGCAGAAAAAAATAATAATAATAATAAATCTGTAAATTATGATCAAGTATATCCACAATTAATATTGTATTGTATAGAGATCGGCTCAGAATCACTATATTTATGAGCGGTTATAATATTCAGAGTCGAGTTAAAGTCATGCGTACTTTCGGTTTTTGGTCTTGAAGAAGGTCTATAGAAATTAAGAAAAAAATATTTTTTCGGTAAATCGGTCATTCTGTCTTATATTTGATCAATTACAGATTTATCGGGCAAATAACTTACAATATGTTGCTATATAATGAAGGTACTTTTCTAGCAATTTTTGCTTTGACATTTTTATCAGCAAAAAAAAAACTATAAAAAATCGTTTTCAAAAATCATGGAATTCCGATAGGGCTAGCGAAGAACTGTATCCTTTTTTTTGCTTACATGAATTCAATTCTTTCAAAATTAAGAAAAAAATAATTAAGAATGTTACATTTAGCTGTGCCGAATCTTTAATGCAAACATTCGTATGCGTTCAATTACTTAAGGAAACTAATTATTTGAGCATCAGCATAAATACCGATTCCGGAAAAAAGGTCTCTATAAAAACTACAATGGAATATGGTCACATATTCTTAAAATCTCCCATAAATATTGATACCATATATTAAAAAGATTTAGATAAGTTTTTGAATTTCGTTGGAATTGATATATATTTTAGCGCCTAAAACGCTTTTCCAGTAGGTGGGATAATTGTCCCGATAATTGTCAAATTAGATTCATATATTAGGGACAACTGATGACATAATTGACATATAGACAAGATAGTAAGATCAACAATTGTTTAGAATTTCAGTAGAATTGGTCCACATTAAAGAGTTTTATATGTTCAAAACTGTTTTCCAGGAAGGCGTCTTATATGGGAGCTATAGCAAAATGTGGACCAAGATAATTGAAATTCATAACAAATTCAGACAAAAACGTTTGTCAATAGTTCAAAAACAAATTATCAGATTATGATAAAATTTATTTTTAAGTATACTGTTCGACTCGGAATCACTTTCTAAAATCCGTCTGCCTGTTTGTCTGCCCATGTTTAGGTTGTGAACACTCTACAGGTCGCAATTTCGAGGGCATAAATCTCACATAAATGTTGGTATTGCAATTACAATTCGTCAAATTAAGATAAATATAATTAAAAAAATTCGATGTGTGAAATTATTCGAGGGTCGGCCCTTATTTTCGTTTAGATTCCACATAACACCTTAGAAAAAATTTCTTTTTGAACGCATAAATTTTCGCATACGGATTTTTATCATATTGTAGCTGTCACTTACAACCAACAATGTGGAGTTGGATGTTACATAGTTCGACTTGAACGATTGTAACATTTTTAATTGCTTTTACTAAGTTTGTACTTAAGACGTATACGTAATATTATTGATTGATATAACTCATGCGTATTTACAGACACAAATAAATTTTGAAGCAAAATTAACATTTTAAACAATGTTGATTTTCTTTTTATTACTTATAAAATAAAATTATATTGAAAGTTGTATATTTTTCAAAAATTTTACACGATATGGAGAACATATAGTAGTAACTACTTTTGCCTATTTACCGACTTATCCATGTTTATGGTTTCTTTTAAAAAAGTTTTTTTAATTGATCGTTTGAATATTTCCAAAAGGCATGAGAAAAATCACGTTAGAATTTATAAATTAGATTATTTTTTCACAGGTAAGTTTCAAGTATATAATTCACGTTATGATGTGATTTTTTCTGAGTGATAAGATATCACTTTATATGTCCAGTGGTAAAAGTTTATAGAAGTATTAATAGAGTTTCCTTTTTTGAGTTTTTTCAGGACCAATTTAATTTTTAATAAATGTTTTTTTAATAAATTTTACCTTCATCCACTTGTTGCGATTTTCTATAGACTTTAAAAATATATATAAAAATTATGAAAATTAAACAAAAAACTACAAAAGCAAACATTTTTATAAATTAAAAAAAACTTTTCAAACGATATCAAATTACATTAATTCAATTCAAAAGATTTTTAAACACGATTTGATATAATTTTTTATTATAACGACTTTTACACGTACCTGATTCAAAACAACTGATATTTTTAATGGCGTTTTAAAGGCGTCTGGGTCTGCCATTATAACAATTTTATTATAATTCGAAAAAAGTGTTATTGATAAAAAATCGCTGATAATGTGCAAAATAAATAATAAATAATTTTATAATTTCATAAGAAAGAAAAAAAGGGTTTGGGGAATTCTGAAATAAAATTAGATTCAAATTAAATGAAACAAAGAAATTGGAATTATCATGATGAATGTAAACAATACTTGAAATAAAACGTATATATAATATATATAGCACTTTTTAAAATTATAAAAAATAAAATTATACTATTTTTAATACCTTCCCCTGTAAACCCCTTTAACATTCAACTTCTGTCATATTTCTCTCTGTTATTGGAGATATATGACAGAAGTTTTCAGAATATATAACCTTATTATTATTCTAATCCATTATTATTATTATTATTATTATTATTATTATTATTATTATTATTATTATTATGAACCCATTCCCGATTTTTTAAATATATAGGAAACATATGTGGGTATATAATCTATAGAAATTTTAGAAAGCGGTGAGGAAAAACGTTAATTTTAAATCGCAAAATGGTATCACTTTTTATAAAAAAATCGCAAAAAACAAAATATATTTTTCTCAAATTTCATTTTCAAAATAATATATATTTTTTATTGCTTCCTCCAGACATATGATTCCTAAACAAGTATACTTTCGAATTTAGTAGAGAATCCACGAAATCATGAAATAATTGAAATTTTTACTAAGAACGCACAACGCATATTTATTGTTGCATCAAATCAAAATCGATTAAGATATTTTCGTCAGAATAATTGTTCAATTTAATAAAACATTGTTTGTTGTTGTCCTAAGCCGTTTCCTTTATAAAACTAGACCGATATCTGAGACAAACTCGAAATTCTGAAAATTAAATTTTATATGTACTTTATCATCGCACAAAAAAATCATCAAAATCGGATCAATAGAAAAAAATTTTGATATCCCCCAAAATCAGAGTGTCATATAGATCGCAATTTTGAAGTTAATTTTCTGAAATTTGCTTTATGTATTTATTTTGCAATAATAGTAAAATTAAAGGAATTCGATTTTGTTGGAGTCTTTATTTAAGGCCACTTTTCAGAATATGGTTTTAAGCTTATAAAAGTCCTAAATAGAAACCAATTCTAATGAAACTTGGAACAATTGTCTCCTAGCAAGAGTTTCGTTTAAGGTCTCTAGGCGAAGAAGAGTTTGGAAATATAGAAATTCGGTGCAATGATTATTTCAATTTGAATATATGTTATTGATTTGATCAATATTGGTTCATATTTTGCTATAACTGCCATATAAGGTCCCTTCGCGGATTAAGGTTTTAAGAACATAAAAAAATTAAATATAAATAAATTCTTAGAAATTCTATAGTAATTTGTCTAACTGTCTGGAATGCTCCTCTTTAGTATCTCTTTTCGAAAAAGGATTTTAATTTTTAGGTTTCTTTTACTTTATTGAAAATTGGTTCAATTATTTTTTAAATCTAAGTTAATAATTATAATTATGTGGTTATAACTTCTTATAATAGAATTTTGGGCTTTAAAGGGTTTTTCTTAATGACCAATTTGATCAAAATTCAGACGTTTATCTAAATATCTTCAATATTTAGTACCAATATTTAAAGTTAATTTCAAGAATCATTTTAAGGTAGTTATTTTGAAAGTCTTTTTCCACAATTAGGGTTTAAGCTGATATTTAGTTTTCTGATGCAATATCAGCAACTCATGCTAATGTTTTCATATATGTAGGTGGTAGGGGGAATTTAAGGTTCATCACTGCCGACTACTTGTTTCTAATCAGATTTTAAATGAAATTTAGGTGATTAAAAAATCAATACCCGAAGAGATCAAGTTTGGAAAAATATTCCGTAGTTCAAAAAATTTAATTATTTGCAAAATACACCAATTTATTCACGATATTACTAAGTTAACACAATGTCATTCAACACTTGTTGTAGAGTGAATTGAAATTTATGAAAAACTGTATTAAAAATTAAAAAAAAAAATTATTTATTTATTATTTTAATTAAAATCAAATTTAATTAAAATAATAAATAACTTTGCTAAATCAAACAAATATTTAATTAAAACAAAATTTTCTTTCTCAATATTTACCTCTCGAAGTTCCATCTGATCGTTGTTGATCTTTCGAACATTTCGTTGATATATAATTACAACAATAACAACAAATTAAAAATATTGGTAACATAAAAACTATACTGACAACGAATATATATTCCAGAAATAAATCCATTTTTCCAAAAATAATATTATTTATAAAAATTTTATTTGATTTGATTGAACAGAGAACGAAAATTATTAACTAAACTAATCAAAGTATTTGTAAATAAACTTCTGTTTTAAAATCTATTTTAATTCATATTTTAAAATTTTATTTGTTTTTTTATTTGTTTTATCAATGTTTCAATAATTAATACAAGAATTAGAAAAAAAATAGAATTGATTATCTTTTTTAATAACAACTTTTAAAATGCTTTTAAAACAAATATCATGATAAAAAATAACTTTATACTTTAAATCCATAAGATTAGAAAGCGCCAGAGTAGACGACGGATAAGTGGTCTCTATATAAATGATTAAAAAACTTAATACTTATATCTGTACGCTACAGTAATACCAGAGGTAAAGAAAGATACTTTAAGTTTATCATTTGCATAATACAAAAGAATAAAATTTGAGTGGATTTTCACATTTTACCAAATCAGATTCGGCAGAGCCGAATACCGTCCTCACTTTTTAATTATAACTTGTTTGTACTGACCCAAATTTGATCATTTTTGGCATAACGATGAAGAATATATATAAATAGGTAATATCGGGGATAATGAACGAATTTTGTTTTAAAACGTTTTCTTTTAATTAAAAAGTTGTGTGTTAGAATTTTGATGTTGTCTTGGATGTCGGTCTTTAATTTTTACACCCTACATCACCATGTATACTAGCGATCAGCGATATTTTCACGACTGTGATTTAATCAATGTGATTGATAAATCACTGGTTATAACATTCACTGAAATTATGGAATAATAAGTACTAATGATGTCGTTCTTTCCTTTTTTGTATTGTATTTGTTTTTATTTTGAGACTCAAAATTACTTAAAGGTGGTACTGGACATACTGGACACGATTCATCTAGAATTACAATTATCCGTTTCCCATATTTAAAGAAAATAATGTACTCTGTCGTCTTTTATTTAACCCTTTTCTTTACCGTGATTTTAAATTAAAAAAAAAATTATTCTTGTTTTCTTTTGAAATACTACGATCACTGTCACTGTTTTAAAGAACAGTGAATTTAAAATCACTTTCACTGGAACGGTGTAAATCAATGCAGGATGCGGATTTTAAGATATCTTAATGAAATTTGGCTCAAGGACAATGGTTATTGGAATTAGTGGTGATGGGTCCACCTAATCTCCATACAAACGTTTCTCTCGGAATGGGGAATCAAGGTCATAAATCTAAAGCGATTCAAATCAATTTGTTCAAAAATATGCGACGGTCGGTCGCATATTTTTATATATTTTATATAGGATATTCATATATCCTATACAACCCCTCTTCCAATAATCACTTTAAAGTTCTCAAATCTCACGTATACTGTATTGTAAAAATAGCTGGGCAGTTAAGGCAAATATAAGCAAATAAATATATGCGAAATTTTGGAGGGTCGGTCCATAATTTTTATAGAACGCACCAATCCCATATGAATGTTAGTAACACTATAATGTACTGTACTCTTAAGTATAAATTTAAAAAAAGCAAAAAAATTGCCGCAGATTTTGATGGGATCTTGGATAATTCCATCTTGATGTTACATGCGGAGCAACAATGTTGATATACCTCCTTCATTACTTATGATAATATAAAATGTACAAAATGTATTCTATAAAACCGTTTCCGTACTTTATGTCAGTAACTATATTATGACCAATTAAAAAATTATCTCAACATTTTAGAGATAAAGACTTATTGGTTTTCACTTAGATTAAGTAGAATTTAGGTAGTGATAAGGTAAACTTGTGGATAATTATAGTTTTTAACTAATTGTTGTTGGCAAAATTATAGATTATTTTTTTTTTCAAAAAGTACCAAAATAATAGAAATTGTGAAAGTACCATTGTGAGTCATACTTTGATGTCAAAATTGTTGACCTATATAATTTGACATTTTTTGTTTACAGTATTCGATTAATTCAACCCTCGAGAGTTATACAATCTTGTCAGTTGTTGTGCACCTTTATTTTTTTGATCAGAGCAATCGACCAAAAAGTTTAATAATTTGAACAAAATGGTGCTACGATACTCGATTTGAATTTTCAAATGGAAAATTATTTATTATTTTTGAACCGGGTGGAAATATTGGACTCAATATTTTTCTATTAGACAGATATTTTTTTTTAACTAAGTAAACTAATTAAATAAGATCGATGCAATTATTTCGGATACTTAATTGAAAACTGTATCAAGATCTTCTTCTATATAAATATATCTTAATTAAATTTGATCATGTCTACTGAAATTAAAAATGATGGGTTCATTATTTCACATAGTCCTCTTACAATTGTTTATCCCGAAATAGGGTTTTAAGTTCATTAAAGTCCTAAATAGAAAATGATTTTAAGAAAATTTGTCGTAAATAAGTCGTGTCGTGATCGGTTCATTATATACCACACAACTCTCAAGGGAGTGCACTGAGCATCTTCACTGATCGCTCCAAAAATGAAGAAAAAGATGGTCTACATTGATTAACAACATTCGTATGTCTTTTAAACTTCCGGGTAAGTTTAATATTCTGCAGACTGAGATTGTTAGGGTTTGCAAAGCAACCATTTGGCTAAGGTATTATAAAATATACGGTCGAAATATTATGATTTTTACTAATTACAAGGCTGCAATTCGGTCCTTTGCGGGTGTCTATACGACATCAAATCTTGTCCGTTTATGCAGCACAACATAGTATAAGATGGAGGAGCATTCGAATACATTAACCTCTGCCTCTTTCCATATTCTATAACATGCTTCCTAACCATTATCGGTCTATCACCACATTCTTTCGATTCTCATTATTTCAGGTAACACAAAACGACCTTTAGGATCCAAGTGAGCCATATCCACTGCTTATAATTCTTCCATGGCAGCCTGACGACCTAACCTAATCTACCATACAACTCTTTCTAAATAACACTTTAAAGGGCATAAAATGCTCATATACATTGGTGTTGCAAACATAAGTTCAATTCGGATAAACATGATAAAAATAACGCTGTTCGATGTTTTACGAGGACCTTTCTTGTAGCTCCCATATAACAAACAAAAACTGATTTAAAAATGCATAAGTTTCACATAAATGTTAGTATAATAACGTACTGCACTCTCAGGTATAAATTTGCAAGTTATACGTGGGTCGTTAATAAAATTTTCGTATCAACCATTTTTTACAAACACTGTGTGATAGTGTATTACGTAGTCGGGAATGAATGACTATAACATTCTTGCTTGTTTTTTTGTTGGTTATATAATACCCTACAGCAAATCGGTGTCTTGTCGGATTATGGTCCAAAACACTTACATTTTGTTTACATTATTTGTGCTCATATTAAACTAACTTATTGAAAATATCATCATAATACTCATAATTATGGGAGGTTTATGCAATTTTAGATAATTTTCGGAAGCGGGGCCATTAATTGGATGTAATATTATCACTTTATAGTGCTTTGGAGCATTAGTTCATTATGAACCGATCATTTTAAAATTGAAAATATTTTCATTAAAAATATTTAAATACTTATCAAAATTAAAAAAATAACATTATTTTAACCTTATCTTATATCGGTTTGATTATGTGAAGTTTAATTTATTGTTATAAGTTTAGAAAATCACTATAATTTGAAAACAAACATTTTCAATGTTAATTTTACATTGAATTTTTCTTATTTATTACAATCGTGTTTTTATTTTTATAAATTTTCTCCAATTTTGAAAATATTTTCGTCTTTTTCAATTCACATACCTCTATAAGATTTAAGTTCATAATGACAAAATATTATAAAAAATATGATTAGCGCCACAAAGATTAACACTAGAACTATAATAATTGGTAGGGGAATCATTTTCTGAATTCACACTTTTATTTTAATAAAAAATTAATTTCATAAAAATAACTTTATATATAGAAAATTAAGTTTGGAACGTTTCAATATTGTGATCATACTAAAATTAAATACTCCGGTGTTATCGTTAGTTAAATAATGATTAGACAATAACTCTTCAATTGATGAATTTATTTTCAAATGTATGATATCAGGAAATGATAGAATGTCATTAAATATTTTTGCAAATATATAAAAATAAATAAAATTAAGTTAGCGATTGATTCAGAATTTTCGTAGCTTGCTCCAAATATGCCACAAGTGGTCATTCTGTTTGCAACATGAAGATGGAATCATTTAAAGCACCTTAAAGTAAATAAATTTTTGAATCATACAAAAAATTTGAACCAATTTAGCAATGTTTATTTTACACTTCTCACTTCAGAAAAACAAAAAAGGAATTCTAAGCTGCTTTTCACTTTATATAAATATTTATATAAATTAAAGGATCTGATATAATTCCTGTTTTAGTGTACACAGGGAATGACAAAATAAATATACCCCCTTCAGAACTTGTAGTAGTGGAGGGTATAAAAACGCACACAAAATATCAAAAGACCAACAAAAAACGGCAAATATATATAAAATGGCAATAATTTATGATAGAAAACTCATAAGGTTCCATCAATAAGATTAAACTAAAATAAAGCAAACATTTAATCGATAACTCTTTCAACAAAGAACGATTTAATCAAATCGGAAAAGATGGTGATAACTCTAAGACTAAGTAACGATTATAATATTTCAAATTTTATAAACCAAAAAATTGCACAAAATGAAGTATAAAATTTACCTTCATTAAGTCTCCTTTTCGCTCGTAAATTAAGCAAAAAACAAAATATGAAAAAAGCTGCAATTATTATTATAATAATTATAATAAGAGGAGCTGGTAGCATTTTTATTTATTTAGAATGTTAACAACTCTTTTTTTTTTTCTAATAATTAAAGTTAAACCGCACACCTGCCTTTTTGGCAACACAACACGTTTATGCGAATTGTAAGTCATTTCAATTTAAAGCGATAGATTATCTAAGTTCGATTATATTTTTTAGATTGTTAAATGACTCATTCCAATTCGATCGTCGGTATTTATTCTTGGTTTCTCTAGAGTTGATAAAAAGCTTTTTACAAGCAAACAAACATACAGATACATGCTTTTTATACCCTCCATCCACCACAAGTGGTGCTTGAGGGTACATTAACTTTGTCATTCTGTGTGTAATGCCAAGAAAAAATCATTTAAGACCCCATAAAATATATATATCAAAATATATATAGATCGCAATTTTGAATATTATTTTGGGAAATTTATTTCATATATGTATTTCGATAAAAAAATTTACCAAAACACATAATTGCGCTGGGGCCATTATTAAGCAAGATTTTATCGGCCCATATTTTTCTGTAGCTCCCATTGAAGGGAAGTGGTCTTACTTTCTGGATTATAGTTTTAAGCTTGTAAAAGTCTTATTGACCAATTCTGTAGAATTTACAAGACCAATAATATTTTGAAGAGTTTTATAAACTTAAAACTTATTTGGGAAGTGACCTTGAATGGGAGCCAGGTTAAATAATGGTCCCAACACAATCTACATTGATACATATATTACACACTGATTTCAAAATTTCACAAAACTTTCATTGATCCGGTAATTTATGTATGTATGTCGCGATTAAATACCGTCAGTTTCTTTGTGTTGACAATTTTTGAAATAATCCTCGAAATTTTGAGTTTTCTCAGATATCACTCTATAACTTTATTGCTATTGACCGATATAGCTCATTTTAAATTGATAAAAGCTAAGCACTAACAATAAACAATGTGGTCATTCGAATATTTATTTAAGGCGTGCGAAGGTTACCAAGAGCGAGCATAAATTGACTCAGATTTTGATTTGATCTTAGATGATTCCTTCCTTGCTTTATACTCGGAATGAGGAAGTTTATAATAATAATGCTGGAGGTATAATAATCATAACTAAAAATGAATCAAAATTTTACTTTAGTGTAAATATATCCTAAACATATAAAAGCCGAGGAAACCATCTCTGGAGATTTACATCCTTATTTTCTAGTCCCACTAAAAACTGTGGTACTCTGAGTAATTTGGAATGAACCACAATAATGTCTGTGTGAAATTTCATTAAAATCATTTAGTAGTGAAACAAAATACAATTATAAGCTTTTTCGATTTTTTATACCCTCCACCACTACAAGTGGTAACGCCAAGAAGGAATCATCTCAGACCCAACAATGTATATATATTATTGCATCAAATCAAAAACTGAGTCGATTTAGTTATGTCCGTCTGTCTGTCCGTTGGAAACATTCTCACGCCTAGAATAATTGACCGAATTCAATAAAACTTGGCAGTTTGTTATTTAAAACCAGCTATATCGGTTTATAAGCAAGGAAGTTATAGATCGATATCTGAAACAACCTCAAAACTTCGAAAATGAACTCTTATATTTTCTTCGAATAATGTAATTGGACTAAAACAAAAAAAATTTTAGCATACAATTGCACGTGCTTCATCATCGTGCAAAAAATTATCAAAATCTGATTAACCGGAAAAAAGTTATAGGCTATAATATGCAAAATTTTGATACACCCCAAACTCTTTGTGTCATATGGGCCGCATTTTTTAAGATAATTTACTAAAATTTGTCACAACTAATTTTTTAAATATTTTAAATATATGTTATAAAATTTATTAACATGGGTCCATATTTTGATATAGCTCCCATATAAGTAACTAATTTTATGACTAATTAAGTATTTCTGTGTTATATACATTTGTGAGTATATGTGTGTCTAAGGAACCTAACTTATTAACTTTACACGAATTTTTGGTGGAGGGTATTTAAGGTTCGGCATAGCCGAATATAGCATTTTTTTTGTCAAAGTAGTAGAGTAGCAGAGAACCATAACTTTGGAAACTAGAACCTAACTATCGAACCCTCTAGAGAGTGGAAACTTATAAAGCTACACCCCTTTGTCATATTTCACATATGTTTATTTACAAGTCGATCAAGAGTCATATATTTATTTTGCCCTTTACTGTAATCGTAAAAATTAGAAAATCGTAAAAAAAACATCAACATACAGTGGACCGAAACTAAATATTTCCAAATGATTTGGACTATCACAAGTTCTTAGTGGGTTCAGGGGACAAGAAGGTGGAACTTCAGCGACTTAGAGAAGTGTAAGTATTAAGTAGGTCACGTAGTGGTGGTAGAATATTTAAAGTGATTTGTCTCGAAAATGCATAATTTACTCGCTCTGTGTTTAGGAGATCCTATCACTTTACCAAGAGATGATAAAAACTTTTACTTTTCCGAATCAGTTGCAAAATACCTTTGTCAAAGGTGTATAATATTTTTCATCAAATATAAATTATAATAAAGAAAATAAGAAAATTTTACTGAATTTTATTATATACAGTATTTATAAAAGCATTTGGAATAAATGGAAATATAATTATTCCACAAATAAAAAGGCCCATAATATAGTTTTAGGACTAAATTTGTTTAATAATTTTTTTCAAAACAAAAAATTTTTATTTTTGCTGAAATTAAATAAAATTTACAAGCAATTAACATGCAAATAGAATATATTATGCAGAAAGCTCCTCTTAATAGAGGACTAAAAACAGATTACAAACTTTTATTCCAAAATAAAGTAAAGTGTTATCGCTAATAACCTTGGATTTACTTTGCATGTATTTACATTCAAAATTCTCTCCGAAATATAAATAATAAAGTCAGAATCAGAAGATCTGTAAAAAATTACAAAACCATCGCATTTTCTTCTTACTTTTTATCGGACCCATATAGGTACATGATCTAGGTGATATAATGGGATTGTTTTGAGCCCACCAGATTAAAATATATGCATATAAAAAATTAATAAAAAATCCACTTTGGTCTAAATATCTTTTAAACTATAAAGTTTCAGTACTTTATAAAGTGTTTTAATCAAATCTTGAATGAAAGTTTAGCGTTTTTTTGTAAAGTATTAATTGGCCGAGGTAACCATATTTTGAAGTCTATCCCTTGCCATCCAGACCCAACAAGAAACTATGATTCTCCGAGTTAATACGAAAAAAATCTTCAGGAGTTCCAAAGTTAAATTATTTCCAAAAAGGGACCACTGTGCAGCAGTATACAATTATTAGCTATTTCAAACATGAAATATAAAAAGTGATACTCTTTGGAGAATCAATAATTTTGAAAGATGGGACCGCAATGGCGGTTTGTACAGCCTGTAGGGTGCAAATGTAAAAAAATCATATATATCCAAACGTGTCAATCAAACTGACCTCTTGTTACAAAAAATATTTTGGAGGTATTTCACTGGCCTATTTTTCAATGATAACAATCACATATAATTTGTGCCGCTAATAATAATAATAATAATAATAATAATAATAATAATAATAATAATAATAATAATAATAATAATAATAATAATAAATATACTATAATGAAAAGTAAACATCTGTCATTATAATTCAATATTCGATAGACGACAAAGCGTCATTTTTTCAATCGCTTTTGGCTTTCATTAAGAAATCAGCTGTTATCGAAATCAGAAGTTATCGATTGTTGGTAGAAGTTTAAGATCAAAATTTAATAACTTTCAAGAATAAGAATATACTCGCACCCACCTCTTCTTCTTCTCCTGTATGTTAATTGTAAATTGATTAAATTTTGTTGTCTCTGTTCCCGATATGAATTTCCAGAATTATGTATCATCCAAATACGTATTCTAATATAAATTAATATTAAAAAAGGAAGTAACAAAAAGAAACCCATAAATAAAAATATTTCAAACATTTTTTCCTTAAATTCGTAGTTAAATTAATAAATTAAAAAAAAAATAAATTAAAGAAGTTAATATAAACAAATTTTAGTGTAAACTAAACTGAAGAGCGATTAAATAAATTCCACTTAAAAAAATATTTCAAATTAATGATTAAAGAAATTGATTTTTATCTTTGTTGTTGGCCAAGTAAAATCATGAATTCTTAAAAAAACAACAACAAAAATGATTATTTTTTAAGCGATATGAGAAGAATTTTAACAGAAAACAAAAGGAATTGATTCTTTAAGATCTCGAAAATAATTCACAAATCACAACGTGTATTTAACAAAAAAATTTGCAATGGACATTTTGGCAAATGCTACCTTTTCCCTCAATCTTAACTGTCCAGTAAAACTGTTCGGAACCATATTTTATAATCATATTTGCCTTTGTATAGAGGTATCCCTCCCCCTGGTCCTATCAGTTCTAAATTTTGTTGAATAAAATAGTTCTTTAAGGAAGTGATTGGGATTAAATTTGAGAACTCTCGCTGTTATAGTTGTTTAGATATTTGATAATCATTATTTGCTTTGTATGGGGGGATCTCTCCCCCTGGTCCTATCCGTCCTACATTTTGGCCAGTAAAAACGATCCTTCGGAAAGTAATATGAACCAATTTGAATACTCCCGCTTTTACATTTCTTTAGATATTCGATATCAAATTCGATAATTTTCTTTAAATGGGGGGGTTACCTCTTCACCTTTTCCTATCCGCCCCACTTTCTTGCTGTTATAGTTCTTTAGATATTCAATAATTAATATTTGCTTTATATGGAAGTACATCTTCCCCTGGTCCCATCAGAATTTTTGTATAGCCTATATTACGTTCGGGTATATGGGGATCATTCTGTGAAAATTTTTAGCAAAATCGGTCCAGTAGTTTAGCTGTCTATAAGTCCCAAACAAACACGAATTCATTTTTATATATCTAGATTCAACGATCTGGTAACTCCGTTCTCACATTAAACAATATTTATGCTCTTTTTCATAAAACTCTTACCGTATCTCCAAAAACTCTCTTCCATTTCCTGTTGTTGTTGTTGTTGTCTTTTCTTTTGACAAATCCAATCACAAACACGCAAACACAACAGAAATATTAAGGGAATTAAAAAAATATTCGAATATCGCAAAAAATTAGAATTTCTCTGCATTTTTTAATCGAATAAATGAGATAATTTATTATAAAAAATAAAATGCGCGTTATAGTGATAACATAACCATAACAAAATTTAAACTAATATGATTGATTAATTAAAATTAAAAATATATTAGTTTAGTTAAAATATACCCTCCACCACTACAAGTGGTGAAGAGGGTATATTAAATTAGTCATTCTGTGTGTAGCGCTAAGCAGGAATCATCTAAAGACTAAATAATGTATATATATTTTTGTATCAAATCAAAATCTGAGTCGATTCAGTCGATTCAGAAGTTTCCAATTTAATATCAACAATATCGTTTCATTATATCAAAACATATAGACCGATAGCTGAGGCAATATCTAAGTTTCAGCGAAGAATTTTCGTAAAGGTGTCAATAAGAAATCCATTACTTCATTATCATTCCAAGAATTTTCAAAATCTGTTCGGTAGAAAAAAAATTAAAGCCAAAAATATAACCAATTTTATGACTCAATAAGTGCCCCTGTGTTCTATTTTGGAAAAACGTTTGCGTGTGTATGTACGAAACATAACATATTTACTTACACACATTTGTGTGTGGAGGGTATTTAAGATTCAGCATAACCGAATATAACATTCATACTTCTTTATGATTGCAATTGATTAACAGCAAAATTAGTCATAGATTAAAGTGCTTTATAACTTTTTTCTACACTTAACCAAATATCGTAGATAATATGAACGAAATTTTTTCGTAGAACTTTAACGAAAAAAAGTTTTTAAATAAACAGATTTTTATACTAATTAACAAAATTTGTTTTCATATTGAAGAATTTTCTTCAAATATACGAAAATATTTAATCACAAAAAATTTTTTTTGTAAAAAGTTGTTAAATTGAATAAAATTTCGTTAAAAAAACACAATCGACGTGTATTATGTATTATTCAAATTGAATAATATTTATTCAAATTAACTGAAATCTTATTAACGAATTCATACAGCCGTATCAACAATTTTTCGTCAATCTGAAGAATTTACGAAAAATTAACGAAAATTTTTGTTATAATGAATAAAGGTTTCGTTGGCTGATATTTAACCTACTTTTTTCAGTTCTACTCCCTTTTTTGTTATATTTATTACCTTTTTGGTTCAGTGTATGGGGCTTTTTTCGAACAAGAATTAAGGTTCAATATATTTTTTAAAAAGTTAACAATTTTCATTAAATTAAATCATATGAAAAAAAAACTAAATATTTCACCATAATTTTATAAATCATTAAAAATATTGATTAAATGCGGAAATAGATTTTCTATATAATAAATATATTGCGTTTAAATTATTCGGAGTAAATAATGCAATTAATTTAAATTAATATTAATTTAATTATTCAAATTATGTTTTATTTAATGTCTAATTTTCGTTAATTTTGTTAAAAGTAAAAGTATTAAAAAATTTTATAATTAATTTGAGGATTAATGATTTAATTTTAAAGATTAAGGTCAAATAAATAAAACACGCAAAATTCTTAAATATCAAATGTTAAATGATTTTTGTCTTAACAACAAAAAGAGCAAAATTATGAGATTAACATGATTCATTTAATTTATAGCGGATTTCAAACAATTAGAGGTGTGTTTTATACGAATGTGAAGTATAGATTTCAAACAAGTGAATTCACGTTTTATGATTTGCAAAAAAAAAAGTTCGATAAAAAAATGTTAAGAAAACACTTTTTACATAAAACTTTTTTAAAATTCCGATAGGATCAAGAAGAGATTAAGACTCCATAAAATTTCATCCTTCTTGTCCAGTAAAACAGTTCCTTAGGAAACAGTAGAAAACATAGAATATATAGGATTATTAGGTCCGTTAAAAAGCAAATATTAGTTAATCAAAATCTAAAATAGTGTCGAAGTGAGAGTCCATACCAATTACTACCTCATAGAAATAGTTTTACTGTTTAAAATTGAGGACGGTTAACATAAAAAGATGGGGTAGCTCCAATGCAATGAAAATATGAACTATCTATTATCTGTAGAATTATCATAGGACATATAGGACCATGGTACACTTCATAGAACTTTGGCAGAAAGAATTCATAAATTTATCCTCAATAGTTTTCCTGTAAAGCACCGACTTATATATACTTTATATATACCAATTATTAATTGTCGAATATTTGAAGAACTATTTCACCTAGAATTTCCAAATTTTATCACTTTTTCGTGAAACTGTTTAATTGGAAGCTCTAAGAACGGACAGGGTCAAGGAGATTTGGAAAATCCCTGTTGTATGTCGTGATTTGTGGACTTCTTTCGAGATCTAGGACTAAGGAGAATTTATGCAGCAAAGGGCACCGGGTATAAGCTAGTCTTTTATATAATAAAAATTTCATAATAAATAGTTTAATAGGATAACGCAAAATTGCTATATATTTGCCCTTACAATTCTCTACAAAAAAGTGTACGAGTTAAAATAATTTTTTATCACGGAATGACAAAGTTATATGCTCTACTTCATCACTAGTGGTTTGTAGGTGATTTTACAGTTGTTCTTTTATTCGGTCTTTAAATTCTACCACTTCTAAAGGTAAATAAATTACGAGACGCATATAATTTGGATAATTTAAAAATTGTCTTCCATCTATGAGAATCACAATAATGAATTGATTTAAAATCTAAACAGATATTTATTTGATCCATACATTGAGTTCAGAATAACAATGATCTGATCTATTGAACTTTTACTCTTAATAGTAACAATATTTTCGACAAGGTTTACTAAAGAGTTTTATGATAAATTATTCATATACTTTTACTCACATATACGACAATTTGATGTGATTTTCGGAATTGAAGAAGGCTATAGGAAATTATGAACCGATCTTTCTTAAATTTGGCGAAATATTTTACGGTTCTAGAAATAAAAAAAAAACCTTTACAAATTTATGCAATTTAGAGTGATTTTCGAGAAGTGGATCTGTACAGCTGTTGAAAATTGGCAAGTGGATTTTGATTAATGCAATTTATTTATGCCACATTTAATTGAAATGTTTTCATATTTTTTAAAATCACAAATGGATGGACGAAAAGATCGTTAACTCCACTTAGAAAAATAAATAGCACTATTTATTCTGAATTGTTTCTTAAAATTTGTGGCAAATTACATTTGAAACTGTAATGTTGCTTTTATATGATAAATTATATGTCTTACGAACTTGAGCTCAGAAACAAAAGCAAAAAACTTACTTTGAACTTCAGTTACTGTATTTGAAGTGGGATCAATTCGTATACGTCTTATTACCCGCCTTTCGATACGTTGTGGTCGTTCTGAAGTTATATTGCGGCAAATAATCGTACACAAAACCTTTAACATTTTTTGAAATTCTATTAAAATTTTTCAATATTTTTTTTAATTAAATTGATTATTTACGTACTCTTATCAAAACACAGATTATAATGATCACAATACAAATTATAATAACCGAAGCTATATCCATATTAATATTATAGTTTGTCGATTCGATTAACGTAAATCACTTTTTGATTACTTAAATTAATTTGCACTTTTAATCGAACTAATTTTCTTTGGTTCTTCAAGTAAAAATTGTTATCGATAAAATAAATATTCGAATATGTTATTGGATCGAACGGTAAAAATAATGAATGACTTTTTCTATTTATTTTCAGCAATTACCAAACAAATTTTCCAATTTCAAAAAAATATATCTACGAAGTTCACTATCAGTGAATTATTATTATTTTTTTTTGAGAGATTAAAATTTTTACTGACAAATATATGGCGGTAGAGCGTAAAAGTATTTTATTTATTAATATTGGTTTTACAATAGCGCACTATGGGGTAAAAAATCAAGAATTTTGAAAAAAAATTAAATTTTAAAAAAGAAGCTTTAGCTTAATCGAATATATCGGAAAATATTCCACTTAGAAACATATTCTACTCTAAATATTATAGAACATTTTATTGATTTTATCCCATTGTGCTCTACTTAATATAATTGACAAATAAAAATAATAAATAAATAAATAAATTGTACTAAACAAACAATTATCACTGGAACTATGGATCTTTTTATAAATTATACACTTAGAGAAAAGAAACAAGCCTAAGCAAGCGTTGAAAGATCGTAATATACCCACCACTAAAGAAAACATTACATACGAACAAGTGTCATATGTGGATCCATGCTCTTGAAACTCATAATGTAAAATCAAAAACAAGTAAGAATGCTATATTCGGCTGTGCCGAATCTTCAATACCCTTCACCACAAAATCGTGTGAAGTTAATACGCTAGGTTCCATAGATATACATATATTCCATAGATACACATACACTCACAAATGTATATAGTATGTTACACAGAAACACCTAATGATTCACAAAATTAGTTATAATTTTGGCTATAACTTTTTTTCTACTGAACTGGCTTTTTTCTACCAAATTTCATTGAGCTCTGTAAATTTTTTTGGATGTGAACAGACAGAGATATTGACGAAAATCGACTGAGATTTTGACTTGTTGCAAGAATATATACATTATGGGGCCTGAAATAATTCATTCTTAGCATTACACACAGAATGGCAAGTTAATATTCTCTCTCTAACACTTGTATTGTGGAGCGTATAAAAACAAAAAATATGCTTGTTATAAGCTCAAAACTATTTTCCGGGAAGGGATCTTATATGGGAGCTACAGCAAAATCTGGACCAAGATTGTTCATATTTATAATACATTTTGATTATAGTAAGAAAAATCATTCTGCTAAATTTTAATGGAATTGATCTTTATTTAAATGTTTTATAAACTCAAACCCGTTTTCCGGGAAATTCCGTTATAAGGGATCTATAGGAAAATTTGGACCGATATAGGGCAAATTAATATAATATCTTCAGAACAGTTATCAAAATAATTGTGTCGAATTTCAATAGAATTGGTCTTTATTTACTCGTTTTATAAGCTGAAAACTGTTTTCGGTGAGGGGCCTGATATGGGAGCTACATCAAAATATGGACCGAGATTGTTCTAATTAAAAATATACATTAAAAATAGTTAAAAAATGCATTGTACCGAGTTCCAATGGAATTAGTCTTTACTTGATTGTTTTATAAGCTCAAACCCGTTTTCCGGGAAGGGGCGTTATATGGGAGCTATAGCAAAATATGGACCCATGTTAATAACATATATTTAGAATAGTTAAACAATTAAATGTGCCAAATTTCAATAGTTTTATAAGCTATAAATCATATTCCGGGAAGGGGCCTTATATGGGAGCTGGGTCAATTAATGATCCCAGAACAATACGACTTCGTTGGATTTATTATTGTATCAAAATAAGCATATGTGACAAATTTCAGTAAATTATCTTAAAAATTGCGGCCCATATGACACAAAGAGTTTGGGGTGTATCGAAATTTTTCATATTATAGCCTATAACTTTTTTCCTGTTAAGCAGATTTTGATAATTGCACGATGATGAAGCACGTGCAATTGTATGCTAAAATTAATTTTTTGTTTAAGTCCAATTACATTTTTCGAAGAAATTATAAGAGTTCATTTTCGAAAGTTTGAGGTTGTTTCAGATATCGGTCTATTACTTCCTTGCTTATAAACCGATATAGCTGGTTTTAAATAGCAAACTGCTTAGGACAATAACAAACTATGTGGCCAAGTTTCATTATATTCGGATAATTATTCTAGGCGTGAGAATGTTTCGACTTAGTTTTTGATTTGATGCAATAATATATATACATTGTTGGGTCTGAGATGATTCCTTCTTGGCGTTACACACGGAATGACAAACTTGTGGTGGTGGAGGGTATAACAAGCGATTAATAATCGGTTAAAAGTGACTATTGGTACAATTTGAGCGATCTCCGTAATATTTAATTTAATAATTTGTACATGAATATTTTCACGATACAAATAAGGAGATATATGCCATTTGAGCTGATTTTCAAAAGTGAGAGATATATTAAGCACTATGTAATCATTAAAAGTGATCTTCGGAAGATGATCTGTATGAACCGATCCTTTAAAAATTTGTCCTATAGATTTGGACTTTTTTAATTACAAAATAAATTGTCGCGAATCTACGAAACCAATCGAAATTTATGACATGTTTTAAACTTTTTTTGGAACAGTCTTTATATGGGACCATAGTCATTTATGGGCCGATATTCTTGATCTTCTTTGCACACATTAATTTTGTAATCATTTCTTCTTATATGATTTGCTGTTGTTGTAATCGTGACTTCCCATGTAATATGCGTTCCTTGCTCGGTCACGGATTTTTTTTATTCTTGAGAATTCAACTTCAACATTCTTGTTATAATATCAGGATGCTTTCTGATAATATGACTGATCCATTTCTATGTTTTATTTGTATTATGGTTCCGTCATGGTTAATATTTCTAAGATCCATTTGTTTGTTATTATTAGGCCAGAATATCCGACATATAATTCTAAGACACTTCCATATAACAGAGTTGATTTTGTACAAGCATTGAATGTTGAAAGCTTGGCAACTCTGCAAGCTACTCTGTTGTGATTTTAATAATCCATATTAAGCTTTTGACACTCAGGTACCAAAAGCAAGCTAAGCATTCAATTGGCATATAATTATTTGTTCTAATGTTAGTGATGGTCATGGCATTGGTTTTTACTTAAGTTAGGATTGCGCCTAAATCTTTTTAAGACTTCTAATTTTAATTGCATGTTGGGTATCATGTGTCAGAAAAGGTCAATTTTTAAATAATTCAAATTATTGTGTTGCACAATCACATGTAATTCAATTTCTCTTAAATCGGACTTCGCTCAGAACGATAGTGAATAGTTGTGGTTATAGTATCCATCCCTATTTTTCTTCAGCATTTGTGTCAAATGACTGACTTACATTTGCGTTGTGAAGAACTGGGAGTTCTGTTTCCTCGTTTTGAGCTCCGATGATTCATATTATTTTCTGGCGTAATTCTTTTCCATTCAATGCCTTTCATATGACAGATATTTTGTTATGTCAATGGCCATTTTGAAATCTACAAACAGTAAGTTCAGGCGGGTACAGTATTCAGGAGATTGTTGTATAATAATGTGTGATCTGTGTAGCTCCTATTATCTCTATTTTTTTGGAAATTTTCTGCATGATGATTATCAGTAGATTGTATGTGATTTTAAGTAAAGTTATACGTCTTTTAGTTATTGCAGTCTTTAAAGTAGCCATTGTTTTAACTCAACTATGGTGGCTTCCTTTCGAGATGGCGGTAGTGTGGTATTCCATCTTATCCTACTGTTTTTAATAGAACTGATCCTTCCATTCCGATTTCATGATAATAAGGCTTTATATGAGATTAATGTCAAATAATAATACACTCCATTTCTTTCGGTGTATTTATCATTTAAAACTGGACCTGATATTTTCAGTCCCAATCTTTAGTTTTAATTGAGCTTCAATTAGTTGAAGTTATAAATTTTTTAATTCAAAATAAATTCCTTAAATTTTTTAAAGTGTATCTGATCTCTCTTTTATAAAATTTTGCGTTTCTATTTTAATAAAAACTTTAGAGAGTGAAAAGGTAATATTTATTGAACCTATAAAACTATATTTTATCTGTTTCCCTATTTTATCAAAGACATTTAATAAATTAAATTATTAAATTTTATAAATAAATCAATAAATTCATGTTAACTGAAGACACACCCGGTGATATTCAAAAAATTAGCGAGATACATAAATAAGACTCCCCGAACTTTAAACAAGTAAAAATTATATTTAAAGAATAAAATTATACGACCCTCGTTTAAATTTATATTCTGATTTATTCTTAAGTGTGCAGTACATTTTTGAGTTACCAATATTTATGTGAAATTTATGCGTTTTAAAATTAATTTTTAGTGGGGTTATATTATGGACCGACCTTCGTATAATTTTTTGTTTTAATTTATCTTAATGATTTTAATCCCCTTATTTAGAAAGGGGCTTGTAAGGGACTTATGGATAGCTAAACAGGCCGCATAATTTGGCACATGGGTTTAGATTATCATAAGACTTATTTCTGACAAATTTCGTTTTCGCGTGTGTAGCGTCGATTTAGTTCTGTCCGGCTGTTTTTAACAGGAATATGCAAAATTTTGATACACCTCAAAAATTCATTTATGAATTAAGAGAAAAGTTTAATAGATTTTAATTCAAGTTGAAATAAATGTTTAACCCATTGTTAGCCCTGTTTATTTTTTTACCCACTGTAGACCCCAATTTTTTTGAATATTTACTAGATTCCCCATGACATTCTAAATAATATTGGTACGATATTTGTTTATTTTTAAGTAAGGAAGATTTGTATGAGTCTAGGCGAAGTAATGGACCCACCTTCTAGGCATCGTCTTTGGGTTAGAAAAATTGCAAGTGGCAAGTATCATCAAGATATCTCTAATGCGAGCGGACATCGTTAAATCGACTCAGAAAACGATTCTTAGTCGAACCTTCTACTTGAATGTGGTGGTAGCAATATTTTTCTGCCCGTTACAAACTTCGCATAATACCAAACAACCACCTACGATGGTGTAGGGTATAAAAAAATATATATAAAAATTGCAGTTTAAATAACGTAAACATTTAATGGCTTTTTAGTCCACATATTGACTTGGTGCTTTCCAGACTTTCTTCCGGATTGAAAGCCAGAATAAATGTTTTTATAAACTTTATGAAATTTAAAGCTTTTTAAATTACTCTCTTTCTCTCCCTCTCCCCCTCTCTCTCTCTCTCTCTCTTGCTATCACATTAGGACCATAAGAATTTCAACCGAACATAATAAGATAAAAAATTTCTTTAATCGTTTAAATAAATATTTATTCTAAAACTTTTGCTCTAGAAAAATAGAAAACATCGTCATATAAAAAATAGTAATTTTGGATCATTTTTTTTACGTTTTGCTAAATATTTATCTTAAATTTATTTTGGTCCCCCAAAAAAAAAACTGTCGATTCATTTAGTGAAATAATTTCATTCACTTTTTAATTCACCCAAAAAAAACACACACACATACCTGTTCCTGGTATACAATGACGATTATAATATAATTCATCTCGTGTTGCATTAAAATTATTATCATCATTATTCGAACGTGAACTAAAAGAGAAACCCTTATAAATGATCTATAAATGATATGAAACGATAATTAATAGATCAAGTGATTTATTTTTTATATAATTTCAAACACTTACGATAAATAACAAAATCATTAAAAATATTAAATAAATAATATCACTAATAAACATTATTGTTTATTATTTTATTAATTTCTTTTTTTTCGAATTAAAGTTTATTTATTTATTTTTCGATTAAATTTTTGTTGTAAAAAATCTAATTTTTTTCTATAAAATTCAATGAAATTTTTATATGCAAAAATTTTTTTGTTGTGTGTAGAAATCGAGTGAAATTTTGATTAAAGACGATTAATTTCAAACGCTAATTTACTATTAAAACGAATGTTTATTATCTAAAATAATAATATTAATACAAATATGTAGCAGGTACCACTAAATTTAATACAACAATACAATTCATATGAAACACACAAACGTAATAACAAATACATTAATAATGATAATGATAATGATGATAACAATGATGATAATATTGTTATTAAATAAGATTTTATCTTATCATTTTGAATATTTAGTTAATATGAAAAAGCTTTTTCTTTACTCTTGTCAGTCACTTGTTACCTGCAATAACGCAGAAATGAGCTTCTTAGATAAAATTTTGCTTCAATTAACGAAAACGTTAACGTTTAAAATTTAAGGAACGTTTTTGCTACGCACAGTGCATGTTATAGTCACACAAGTCCGACCTTACACCACATTGTTATTAACCTACACCACATTGTTGGCTGTAAATGATCCTCGTTAAATTGTAATTATCTCAATTTGCCCACATATTATTACGCACAGTGTTTCAAATTAAATATTAAATAGATAGAAATGCCTATTCCGATTTCGATGAAACTTAGTGATTTTAAACGATTTAAAAAAGACTTTTTTGTAGGTTTTTACTTTTTGTCCGATCTTGGTGAAATTTTTATGTTATAGCTGATCGAAAACTTATCGATTATAAATAATTATCGACACATTACATCTCTTCGTAAATTATATTTGATTGATAGTTCTTTATAATGATTAGGTAATCTATTGACCTTATGCTTTTACGAAGCAGGGTCCGCAAGGTTCCAATTTCGAAAAAAAAATCGAAATAGCCGTTTGGAAATAAATGAAAAATTGGACGATCACAACCAATTTCAAAATAATATAAGATTCCCAATTTCATTAGGATGTCTTTAAAACTGCGACCTGCGACCGACATTGATAACAGGTTTTACGTGGACATCCATACTGACGGACGGTCAAATCGTTCTGAATCTGCCCGTTACAAATCATAAATCAACCTACGCCCAAATTTTTGTTTCTCAATCAATTTCAAAAATTTTAAACTCTTCTATAGCTCTACATGCGATATTTGTCTATTATAGTTTTCGAGTTAATTGCATATGAATTTTTAACTTTCTAAAAATATTAAGGTCAGTATGTCGTCCCAGTTCAAAAATAATAAATTTTCTATTAGAATAATTAAGACAAAAATTACGCGTTATTACACTGTTACATCCACAATGATTGACAGAACTCAATGAAATTTGGAATGAGTATTTGATAAAGTCTTGAAAAGTTTTCTATTTAATATCAGCAAAATCGGTTCAGTATATCAAAAATAAAAATATCTACCAGATCGGTGAGAAAGTAAAATTTTTAAATGACGAATTCACTCATAAGAAAATCATTTAAATCGGTTGAGATATAAGGAATCTATATCGTTTATAATACCATTAAGACCCGATGTAGCCAATTTTAGAACTTTGTATAAGAATAAAAATCCCAAATTCATATTAGATTTTGGTTTAAAGAGTCCACATTTATTTGGTGTCAGGAAAAAGCCATTATCAAAATTTAAAAATGTCGCCTGGACTATAAAATTCTATAGAATCTAAAACATTTGGATTTGGATAAGAAACAACAATTTGGCCACGGACAATAAAATAATAATATTTGAGAGACCCTTTTTCATGAAATCGACCGTGCAGTGCATTTGGGATTCATTTCTTTAAGTTATTAATTTGCGATCCTTTGTTTTCGATATAACAACGGTATAACGGTATAATTTCGAAAGAAATCATTTCTACCCCACTGAATCATTCCAGCAAAAAAGAAAAATACTTTTTATATAACCCAATACCCAATAATGAAACATTTCAATGGTCCATTTTTATTTTCCTTGTTGGCTGCTGATAAGATATGCAATTAAATAAGTTAGAGGGAAATATAATCTCAAGTACAATCTCCTAATACCCTACATTTTTTGAATTATTTGCTTCACTACGTTGACTTTTATTCTTAATATGAAGATTATGGAAAATATAATTTTCAAATGAATTTTCTTTTAATTTAAGGCAGCATGTTCTTTGGGTAGATCCGAAATCTTATCCCAAAATTGATCTTATTGACCTATGACCATTTCAATTGACCTGCTGCCTAGTGCTCAAAATTTGTCTGATATATCGGTCTATTCTGGCCTGATTTTGCAGCTTCAAATAAAAAAACTGCTTAGAATTGATTTTATTGAATTTGGATTAATAATGTGACCTTGCGAGTGTTGCCAACAGACAGACAAACAAGACTTAATGGACTCAGATTTTGTAGGAACATATATATTCTGTATGACTTCTTCTTGGTGCTACACACGGAGTCTTATACCTATAACCATACCAACTGACCTGAAGTCTGGTGTTCAAAACGAATTTAAAGTTTGTCTGCGATATCAGTCTATTTGATACTGGACCGATTTGGCAGCTTTAAATGGCAAACTGCATAGGTAGGACATATTTTATAGAAGACAGACAGTCTTTTGTATGAATTCTTCTTGGTGTTACACACGTAATGACAAACTGAATATGCCCTTATGACCATTTGTTGTGGTGAAGGGTATTAATTAAAAGTTATTAAAAAATGCACGTCCGAAGAATTAAAAAAAAAACATTTTTAAGTGAAATTTATCACAATAATAGAAATTATAAGAATTATTCAACTAATAAAAGAATTCGAATTAAAATTTTTCGAAAAATAGCAACAAATAACTTACCACTCGAACGTCTTCTGATGCGCGTGTTATCCGAACATAAATATGTTATGAAAATCTGATTAAAAATTAAAAAAAAAAATAAATAAATTCTTTAAATAATTAAAAAAAGATAAATTTAATCTCACCCTGACAGCAAAAGCCAGCAATAAAATCAAAAACATAAAATAAAATAATGACAGAACAACCATTTTCGCTTAATAGAAAAAATCTTAATGAATTTCTTTTAAAGAAATTTTCGCACAGAATTTTGTTTGAAATGTTTTTTTATTTATTTCACTTTAAAATTTGAAAACTCACAACGAACAAATTAAATATCGAAAAAAAATAATAAATAAAAAGATTTAAATTTCAATCGATTCTCTGGGATTTTAGCAATAATTTTGCCGTTCTATAACAACAACTGGGCGAAGTAATCTTATCGTTTAGGGGAAAAATAATAATGGAAATTGAAATAAGCAGAAGACATTGGAAACATTTTAAAAACTTATTATTTTCAATATTATTTTTATTATTATCTGTATTAAAAGTAAACAAAAAATAATTAATAATAACAAATTTAGTATTAAATTTCCTAGTTTTTACTAATAAAGTTATTATTTCTTTACTACAGGTGCATGTATAGATACACACATATGTATGTAAGTATGTATACATTATATGTAGATGTATTTTATATTAATAGATAATAAAATACTTTTAACGAAATAAAAAATATTCTAAACGATTCATGGATTAAAGTTTCAAACTACCGAACCGATAGGAATATTTATAAAACAAAACACAGTGGGGCCGAATCGATTTTTTTGGAAATAAATCTGAAATTTTTGCTCGAATTTCTACTAGTTAAAATCGATGAAAAAGCTTATTATAAGAATATTAATTTCAGTTTAAGAGATATTTTACCTTAAAAATTAAAATTTTTAATTTTTAATCCATTTCATGTGTGTCCAAATTTTTGAACGGAATTGAAAGTTATTTGCTTTTGAAGTTTTAATTTTTAAACGACGTAGTTTGACATTATAACTTCAGCAGTTTGGAGCACCATGGGAGCAATGATTGGACTGCAAAGTGGTGTACCAAGGATATTAAAAAATTTTAACGCGTGCTTCTCAATCATTTTCAAAAAATGTTTCCCTATTTGATAGTTTTTGATGAGGCCTTTACATGTCTCTTATGGTTTTTAAAATTTTGCAAAATCATCGGTACAGTTTTTTTTTAATATATGTATATGCGAAAGTATTGCCCCGTTCTTATTCATGTTTTTTTTGTTTAGCTAAATAAAAAACAAATTTATTTATCCATCAAAAAAATGTTAAGGTCAAAAGGTCAAGTCCAGTTGAATAATAATAATAAAACAATTAAAGCAAAAATTACGAATTATTGTAACAAAAGCTGTGTCTGTCTGTCTGTTGTTGGTACGCTCAAATACACAATAATAAACAGAACTTCGTGAAATTCAGCAAAATCGTTTCAGTACATCAAAAGATACAGATCGTATATTATTATAACATCGGCAGTGTTAAATCACATTGGGCGGTTTTATAGGGGCGCAAAGTGTGGGTCCTCGAAAACTCTATTTTCTTTTAAAGCGTGCCAATTTGTTGTTTCTCATTCAGTTTCAAAAAAATTTTAATGATTTATAGACCTTGACGAGACCTATTAAATATATCAACATTCATGCAAAATTTATTCAAAATAAAAATATTTGAAATTGTTTCGTTTTAATTTAATTTAATTTTGAAGGAATTTGAAAATTTTGAATTACAATTAAATATTTAATAATAAAAATATCTGTCTTAAATTTTCAAATGCTCAAGGATTCGAGAGGGTTTGCGTATAAGGTTTAAACTTAAACATTCTGGTCAAGAAGCCTCTCAGAAAATATTAATTTAGTTCCGTGTCAGTCCGTTTGTAACGACAACAAGGAATCATAAAATATATATACACATTCTAACATCAAATCAAAATTTGAGTTGATATAGCTTTATTGGTCTGTTGGTAACATTCTTACGCTGAAGTTATTGAATTTAAATAGAATTTGACATTTAAATGTATTTTAGTTCCTTACGAAAAATCATTAAAATCGGATCAATTAGGAAAAAGTTAAAAGGGAAAGTATGAAGAATCTGTATAGATCCCAAAATCAGCGTGTCTTATTGGTCGAAGTTTTTTTTTCTTTAAAATTTCTGAAATTTATCACATTTATTTTATAAAATATGTACAATTATAAACTCAATCAAACTAGATTGTGTTTGGACCATTATTTGACCATGTAAGAATCATTCCCGAAATATGATTTTAAGTTTTAAAAATTCATAAATATTGACCAATTTTGAAATTCTAAAAAATTGTTGTACTAAATGTACTGAATATATCTTGTTAATTTAACCAATTTCGGTCCATATTTTGGTATAAGTCCCATATAAGAACCCTCTCGGTAAACAGTTTTTAAAACTTTTAAACTTGAACTAATTCTACTGAAATTTGGTTCTGTCAATAAAATATTAATTTGATGAAGTGATAATTAATTGTTAAATGCTCATGAGATCTTTGCATAATGTGGAGGAAATTTAAGTTTCGGCACAGCCGAATATAGCATTTCAACTTGTTATTTATTTCAATTTGAAATCCGTATATGATTTGCATCTATAATTCCCAATAAAAATCAGTTAAATTCCTTTGTTTATCATCCAACTTCAATAAAATCTTACAAATGTTTTCATAACTTTATGAAATTTTCTCAAGAAATTTATCTTTCTCATTTCAAATATATAATTTTTAATGAATTACAAAAAACTTAATCTGACCCAATTTAAAAATTATTATTATATATAAAAATTAAGTGAATTAACAAAAATACAAATTAAAAAAAAACACAATTGAAAAAGTTATAGTCGGCCAAGTTCGACCATTTACTACCCTACACCATATTGTTGGTTGTTAATGACAGCTATGAAAAATTTATGAATGGCCCTCGTATAATTTCCTTTTCTAATTTATAATTTAGTGTTAAGTACATTATTATGAATCCAACATTTATATGAATTTTATGCATTTAAGAAGGATTTTCTCGGGGGGTTTATTTTGGAGCTAGAAGAAATGATGGACTGACCCTCGTTTAAGTTCGAACATCGATTTTAAGTATTATTTTTATCTTAATTAGACCAGTTTGTTATTACGCAACCAACATATATGTGAGATTTATGTTCTTCAAGGTGATATTCGAAAGGGGTCTTGTATGGGATCTATAACAAGTAATGACACCCTCACATAATTTGGAACATTGATTTAGAATAACATTATTTTTGTTGAATTTGATTGAAATCACTTTATATTAAGGGAAGACATTTATTTGGGAGCTACCTGAAATATTGGACCGAATATAACCAATTTCAATAGACTTTGATATCAAAAAAATCGACTCAGAGAGAGAATCTGAGTCGAACGGTATACTTAAAAATAGGTGTTTCACCATTTTTTCTGTACTGTACAAACATCTGAACAAACACATAATACCCCCACTACCTATGATAGTGTAGGGTACAAAAATCTCACAATAAAAATAATAAAAAAGACAAATTTTTAAAAACTTTAATTAAATCTGTTATATAAAAACAACAAATATACAATAACAACAAGTGTTGGACATAAAGAAATATCGTGAACTAAATTAATTTTAGGAAATGACCCAAAACTTAAAAAAGGTCAATGCGATTTGTTATAAAAATTTAAATTATAACAAGTGTCTACAGGAATTGAGATATTTTTAAATATAACAAGTAAGAATGCAATATTCGACTATGCCGAATCTTCAATGCCCTCCACCACAGATTAGACAATAATAAATAAATTATGTTTCGTACATGTATATTATACGCTTATACAAACTCATATATATATTCTCACAAACACATACAATATATGAATGTATTTGTTATATAAAGCAAAGAAATCTAAATTAATCATTTAGATTTCATTCAACATTTGTTATATTTTTGGCTATAACTTGTTTTCTACTGAACCGATTTTGATTATTTTTGGAACAGTAATGATGTATAATATATTTTTTTGATATTATAATTTATTTTAATTAATTTGATTCTAATTTGTCGATTTATATTTGCTAATTTTATGATAATTCTTTGCTTTAATTAAGAAGTTGTCTGAGATATCGGTCTATATCTCTTAACACACTGAACCGATTTTGCTGGTTTTAAATAGGAAACTTCCCAGGACTATAATAAATACTCAGGTCAAATTTATTTGAGTTCTGTCAACTTGTATGGGGTTACATTTCTCCCTGATCCTATCCGTCCTATATTTTTTTTGTATTTCTTTCTAAAATTTTTGGATCTCATCCTATCGAATGGAACTAGTAAATCTCTGTGTATATTGTAATTTCTTACGTTCCATGGAACTTCGGCCATGATACTTGGAATTTTCAATTGGGTCCTCTGTATAAGATTGATACTCATATTACTGGTCATTCCCTATCGTTGAATGCCTTGAGTCCAAATATCGCTTTATTATCAAGGCTTAATTTAGAATGACTGTTAATCTTGAAGATTAGAGGCTAGAAAATTTCAAACCTTTTGATATCAGTATGAGGACGCCAAGATACAAGTTCCAAATGGTTTATGCTTTTCTAATCAGTGTAGCTAGGAAGGACGAGAAGAGGAGACCCTATAGATATTATGCTGTTGGTAAACGCCTAGGATACTATATATAGATCTAAGTGTACGTAATTTATCAAAGCCCTTCAATTAAGGTCTTTAAGGTAGGAGTTTCAAAGGCTAACGTTCCACCCTTTCGATGTCTTCCCTACATGCTCTTCATTCGATGATGTCGGTAAAACCTATTCAATTGAAATGTTGCCTTATTTAGAATTCCTAAGCCTTCTTTTCTTGTGGGTCAAAACCTTTCAGTGTGACTGGAGAACCATTTTCTTTTTTTAAATGAAGATTGCATGATTACTTTTACAGTGGAACCTAAAACCAACTTTTCTTTTGTATACCAATTTCGACACGGAAATAGATTAAAAGTCTGTAGGAAGAAAGTATAGTTAGATGTGTGAGAAAAAAATTGAAGTTTCTTAAATGTATATTTTTTAAATAATAAACTTCGGACTTCAACAGCCTGAACTCCTGAACCCACTAGAAACTTCTGATCTTCCAAACAGTTTAATACTTTTATAATAAATCTCGAAAGAGCTACATTTTGAAAACTGTAACTTACATGGCTTTTGATACAATAAAGTTGTTTTCATTATATCTGTAAAGTCTGAATGAACCGATTAAAATTTGGATCCGAGAATAAAGATCAAATAGGGAAAAGTTAAAATTTTATTATCAGATTAATTTTTGCCACCTGTGCGATGAGGGTAATTCTAAACTAGTGGGATACATTGGTAGAATATATTAATGTGGATTCGCCCCCCGATATACATATAAGATTCAATCTAAGAACTTAACCCCACTTTTCTTTTGTGGATTTTTTGCAACATTTTTATTTCGTTTTAGAGTATCAAACAAAAAAGTTTGCTGGGTAAATCCCGATACATATAAACTAAAGTTTATATAATTTTGTACTAAAATAGTTAAAAAATTCAGACAATTTTTCACGCAAAATTTATAACCTTGAAATCAAAAGTGATGAATGCGCAATAAAAACTTTAAATTTCGGTTGATGAAAACAAAAACAAAACATTAAAAGAAGAAATAACACAAAAGCAAAAGAAATAACATTTTTTACAAATTGTGGTCAGATACAAAACGAAACATCAAACGAAAATAACAAAAATATAAATCAAAAAACAAAAACAACTGAAGAAAGAAAAATTGTAACGCATCAAACAATTTGAAAATTATTAAAAATTTCATTCTTAAAATTTTGAAAAAGAAAATAAAAAAACTAGTGTGAATGTTATATTCGGCTGTGCCGAATCGTAAATACCCTCCGCCACTATTAGAAAAACAATCTTATAGTTTTTTTTAACCCGATTCGAGATCAGGCCCTTTTATTTAGAACTGTAGTAAAATTTGGACCACTCAAATTTATACTAAGTTTATAATTAATACCGGAGAAACGGGAACGAAACGATGCAAAACGAATCAAAATTTTCTAAAATCATCAGAATTTCCGTAACTACTTTATCCAGCATTTTTTACTTGCTCAGTGGCATTCTTCATTTATTTTGATCATGTATCCAAATTGAAAGAAGGGACTCCATCTTAACCAATAAGAGATTTCTTTCCATACTTAAATTTTTTATTACTTTTCCTTTACTTTGACTCATTTTGTAAGTCCTTAATGTGGTTTGACGAATCACACACCAGATACTAAGGGAATTACCCTTATTTCATGCAATCTGAAAACTTAATATATAGATGACAATAAGTGTTAAAAGTGATGCTATAAATTGTAATCCAGAATGCTGTAATCAAAAATTTAATCGTTACCAGCGATGCAAATTGAATTGACGCAAATCGGGATCAAAACGAGGCAAATCGGACCAAAGCAACTTCAAATTGCAAAGACGTAAATCTAATAAACGAAACAACGCAAATCGTGATGACACTAGTCGGGTCTCCAGTCTATTAGTGACTGACATTGAAACACTTTAATATTTAAGAATTTTATCAGCTTAAAACCCTTAACCGAAAAATGAGCCCTATATGAGAGCTAAATTCTAATGAGGGGGTACATTCATTAAATTAGTTACATATATTGAAGATGAAAAGATAATTATCCACATTCCTATAGAATTGGCCCAAATTCAAGAATTATAAATCTATAATGCGTCAAGTGGCATTATATGGGAGCTATAATCAAATATGGTCATAATTTAAACCCGTTAAAAAATAGTTGTGATAAAATTCAATAAAAAAACTTATAAGCTTAAAATCCTATTCCGTGAAGAGGCCTTATGTGGGAGGTGGGCCAAATTATGGTTACATTTCTGAAAATTATTTTTAAAACTGCAGACTATACGACACACTGATTTTGATGTGTATAAAACTCTGGCACGATAACGAAACATATATGTCTCCTACGGGTAAATTCTGTTTAAATCCAAACACTTGGAATTCTATATTTCAAAAACAGTTCTCCGTCTGAATTTTGAACGGGTCTTAGAAAGCGGCCAATATCTTTTTTCTACTGAATCGATATTTCTGATTTAAATAGCAAACCTCTTCAATCCTTCAAAGTTGGTCACCTCAGATATGTTGATATTTTAAAAATTCGTCAAAAATTATCCTTTAAAAAGTTATATTAATCTAAAATTGGAACTTTGAAAAAAATATTTTTTGAGACTTGTTTTTTTGACCTGAACTTTATATTTTTTTATATAGAAATCCTAACGGGATTTTTTAAATTTGGTGTAAAGATTTGCCCACAAGCCTTATCCAAACTTGGTCAATTTAAAACAAGTAAAAATGTTATAGTCGGTCACGGCCGACTATGTAATACCTATACAACATTGTTGGTTATAAATGTCTGCTACGAAAAATTTATGAACGACCCTCGCATAATTTGCTTTTCATATATATCAAAATTAATGTGAAATTTATGCGTTACAAATGGAATTTAAATCTTAAGGGTTATAAAAATTTATGGACTGAGCCTCGTTTAATTTCGCACATGGGTTTTGTCTATTTATCTTAATTTAACTAAATATTTTTTTAAAATACCTCGTATATGTGCGATTTATGAGTTTGAAAGTAAAATTTGGAAGGGTGGTTGCATGGAACCTATGAGAAATATTGTCGTATAATTTGGCACATAGTGTGAGAATATAATAAGACTTATCATCGCAAAATTTGGTTAAAATTGTTTTACAAAAAAAAATTGTCTGGTATTGAGTCCACTAATTTTTAAGAAATCCTTCTTAATATTAATTTATTTTTGGTTTTACTTCTGTTCAAGTCATTATGCTTTCGGACCATGTATTCCCACAATATCTCCATTGGGTTTAGGTCCGACTTCTAGCCGATCAGTCCAACAGTGGTGTACTCAGATTTTTTTACTTTATGAAATCTTAGATGATACCTTCTTGGTGTTACAAACGAAATGACAAAGTTAATATACCCTCCCTTCAGCACTTGTGGTGAAGGAGGGTTTTTAAACATAACGAAACCGCTTTATAGTTCAGAGTTCAAATAACCAAAACCACCTTTATTTTTATTAATAATATAACAGGTGTAAAAATAGGCATGATTTATAACGATAATGAATAAATATTAAAACTTTTATTACATACACACATATGTATGTGTTTATGTGTGTGTGTATATGCAATAAAAAAATTTTATTAATACAACTTTTTTGCATAAGATTTTTCTATTTTTTATTATTTTTGGGATTTTTTTTAATTAATAAATGTATTTGAGTGTGTGGTCACTCTTGCGTCTCTCTCTCTCTCTCTTGTGTCACTTTTGTGATCACAATCCGCAAATAACAATCCATTCAGTCATTCATTCACATATTAAATGTTACACTTTGCATCACACTTATTTCATGTTTTTGTTGTTGTTGTTGTTGCCTTTTTTTGTATTACAACAACAAAACCAGTGCGTACAACTGACGACAGATTTAACAGTTCCAAATTTATTACCAAATTGTCATTGTTGGTTTATTGAAATTTGAAACTGTTTTAACTGTTGTTTCTGCTACTTCGTCTTCAGTTGTTGTTGTTTTTATTGTTGGTTTTTTAGGTAAATCGGATATTGCACTATATGGATATTGTATTTTAAATGAATGAACGCATTTGTCTTTTTTTATGGGCAAGAAATGCGAATTACAGTGGCATCTAAGACGATGAGTTAACATCAGATAAATATTTTTATTGTTACCTCAATGAGACATTCAACAGTTTGTTTTTATTAAAAACAGAAAAGAAACGGGAAGTATATTTTATATATAAATATATCGGATATCTGACATTGGAATAATTATATTGAATGAATAAATAACTAAGTACATCTCAATTAAAATCAATGAAATACACATACATGTGCATAAATTTATTTAATGAAATTATTAATTGAAAAGTTTCAAGTCTTTTGACATCGACAATAAGAGCTTTAAAAAGAAATAAGCTTAATTCTATTCCTATAAGTCCAGCAAGAAACTGGTAAGAAAATTATAGTTGTCCAAGCCCGACTATTACAAATAGTTCTACAACATCCCTGGTACAATAATTTAATACATTATTATAACTTCCCTCAAATTAAATTTTAATTCGTGAAAATGTTTTTAAAATATAAGAGCTGAAGGATATATGGAAATCATAAGTGCCGAATAGAGCATTCTTACTCTTTTAATTGAAAGTTTCAGGAAAGTTCTTTCCTTGAATTTGTAGTTTTCTTCTGATACTGAAAACCCGCTTTGTAGTATTCAAGCATCATTTCCGCCTTTCAACTTCTCTTGGCTTCAAAAAGCCTGCATCTTTTATGGTATCAATGGATCCTTAAATACACGATTAATTGTATCGCCATCCAGTGTATCATAAGGAAACAGTAAGAACCTGAATTATATTTAGGACTATTGTATTTAGGTTGTACCTAAATTGTACTGGCATTATAGGAGCGTAATAAGGCCTATACGTACTAACGTTTCAGTCATCGTGGAAGGACATTCATGGAGGACATCGATGGAAGTAAAATGCAACAATATAATGCAAACAATGCTCCTTGTCAGGCCTATTGAAATTTTTGTTTGAGCTGTTCTTACTGGAGAATTAACAATAGAGAACACAAATTACATCAGGAGCATAGTATGGATGCCCTGCATGGATATCAGATTAATATCTTATTAATAGTTTATCGGATGTAAATTATGGTGGAATTCATTGCTTCACGGATGGCTCTAAACAGGATGATAGGATAGGACTGGGATTTTTTATAGAAGAACTAAAAACTTGAACATTTCTCCGATTACCAGACCATAATACGATCATGCAAGCGGAGTAACGTGCGTTCAAGGAGTGCATAGCCTGGGGCAGAATCGATCTGGCACACAGAGATCTTTAAATCTTTAGCGATATCAATCTATTCCTGATTGTAAGAACTCTTTTAACAATTTATAGGTATGTGAAAAGGTACACATCACATGGAAATTTCACAAATCGACGTATAAAATAATCAATATTTGCTTTGTATGCAGACTACTTCTCCCCTGATCTTTTTCGTCTTACATTTGTCATCGAGACCAAATTTGAAAGTTATCGCTGTTATTGTTTTACATTCAACATTTGCTTTGTATGGGGAGCACTTTATCACTTGATCCTTAATATTTTATGTATTAATTTCAATTTATTATAAAATTTCGTAAATTCAACTTAAATATGTTTAAATACCGTAATAATATTGAATAATATTCATCAGTATAAACAATTTATTTTTGTCAATTTCAAAAATTTTAATTGAATAATATTTATTCAAATTAATAACTTTTTTATTAACGAATTTAAAAAGTCATATTGACGATTTTTCTTCAATTTGAAGGATTTACGAAAAATTAGCGAAAATTTCGTTATGATGAATAAAGGTTTCGTTGACTGATATTCAACCTACTTTTCTCCAAATCTACACACTTTTTCGTTATATTTACTACCTTTTTTTTGGTTCAGTGTATAATCCGTGTTTCTTTACATTCGAATTAATATTTCTAACAAAATCTTTTATTCTTAGGACCGCAACAACTCTGATTTTTCAAATTGACTCAACAATTTTTATTTGTCATTTATTTATTTAATAACAATTTTTTTTGTAAATTATTTATTCAAGTCGAATACAACGAGATTTGATTGTATAATTTTTTGTTTTTAATTAAATTACAATATTTGTAACACATTTGTGTTTGTTTTCCTCTTCTTCTTATTATTATTATTATTTTTTCTCTTTAATAATAAACAAATAAAGAAGAAAACAATAAAATAATAAGAAACGCCTTAACAACTGACAGCAACAGCAACAACAACAATGATAAATATAATCATATTGTAATAACTAACAACAACATCGAAAGGTTGTAGTCGGTCATGCCTGATTATTTAATACTCTACACTACATTGTTGGCTATAATTGGTAGCTACCAAAAATTAATGATCGACCCTCGAATAAATATATTTTCTAATTTGTGCTTAGAAGTGCAGTATATTATGGTACTTATATATATGTACGCTTTAAAAAGGACTTTTTCGAGAGGACCGACCCTCGTAAAATGTCGTACATCGATTTTTGCTTCTACTTTTCTTAATTTTTCCTATTCTAATTACAATACCAACGTATTAATATTTTTAAGAGTCTTGCATGGGACCTATGAGAAATAATGAACCGATCCTCGTATAATTTGACACACCATGTTAAAATACTAATAGACTAATTTGTACAATTGCTTTATACTCACGAGCGGGAGGAATATTCGTATGGGGACATCGTCAATGGGGCAAAATAATAATAATTGCCAAGTTTCATCAAAATAACTCCAAAATTGTTACCTGCATTTTGTTTACTAGCTTTATGTGGCCAGTCGACCAGAAAAACGGAGAGAGGGACGGTCATCGTTAAATCTACTCATAAAGTGATTCTGAGTCGAATGTTATATTTAAAAATGGTGGTAGCAATTTTTTTCTGTGCGTTACAAACTTAAGTACAAACGCATTATACCCCAATTACCTATGATGGTGTAGGGTATAAAAATCTGACATGAGTGATACCAATTAAACTCAATGCTCTATTTAATGTAAATCACATGAATTTCAAAAAACACAAACAAACAAACAAACGGATAGACTGATGGACGGACACACAGATTGGCGGACATATCATACCAAAAGCTTGCGTCACTTTCTTTAAAAGTATAAAGCAACGAATTGTTGAATGAATGGAATTAATGGTTAAAGTTATCTTGTTTTTTTCTATTTTAAAGTTGTTTTCAATTTTTGACCAACGTGTTAAGATTTACGGATCAAGTGTGATTTGGTTTTAACAAATATAAATTGTTGAAAACATTGACAAATCATTGTCCATATTATTTTCGGTTACGTTTCATGAAGTATTTAATGGAATGAACAGTTGTTAGGAAATTGTATAGATATCGGAAGATTATATCAAATCGGACATAAACACATTAAGCTTGTACACAAAACAAGGAATTAAATTTTCACATATATCAATCAATCCCCGTAATTTATTAATTGACCAACTTTTGAATAGGGCTTATACACTGAACCAAATGTCGTTGGTAATATTAACGAAAAATTTTCGTAGAAATTTAACGAAAAAAAGTTGTTAAATAAACAGATTTTTAATCTAATTAACAAAATGTTTCTTCAAATTTAGGAATTTTCTTCATAGCACTGTTTTTAGTTATCCTATTTCCTATTATTTAAAACTAGCTTTTACCCGGTGAGCTTCGCTGGACTCTCTAAAGAAATTTCACAAATCGACGTGTTTTTTTTAATACAAATTTCTTGAGGAAGTCATTGGGACCAAATTTGAAAATTCTCACTGTTAAAAATCTTTCGATAATCAATTCTTGCTTTGTATGGGAAGTACTCATTCCTTTGGTCCTTAATATTTTATTTATTATTTTATTACAACAATTTAACGTAATTCTTTTCACAATTCAACTAAAATTTCGTAAATTTTAATTAGAAAAAATTGTTATATGCCAATTGAATAATATTCATCAATATAAATATATTTTCATCAATTTTAATAATGTATTATTCAAATTAATTGCTTTATTAAGGAATTCAAATAGTCATATTGACAATTTTTTTGTCAATTTGAAGAATTTACGAAAAATTTCGTTATGAGGAATAAAGGAATAAATGAATATGAATATGAAAATGAATAAATGAGGAATAAATAAAATATTGTTGGCTGATATTTTACTAACTTTTCTTCAATTCAACACCCTTTTTTGTTATATTTACCACTTTTTTCGTTCAGTGTAGGCAGATCTTTGCCTTCAGTTAATCCAAATTTAGTTTAGTTAAGATTTCTTTGTAAAACAATTAAAAATTATAAAGTTTTAAGCGTTTAGATTAAAAAAGGAAAACTTAGGTTAAATATTTCGACTTTAATATCTCTGAAACTATAATTATTTTTATAGAAATTTATAAGGATTAATAAAATTTCTTTTGACTCGAATCATAAATGAATTTTAGGAGATTTTTTTTAAATCAACATTAACATAACTGAGGTATGCAACACACCACATGGGTACATGGAAATTTCCAGGTCAACGGCATATGAAATTTCATAAAAATATCTCTAAAGATTCAAATATTACATAATTATTTAAAAAAAATTGATTTGGAAACACACTCTGCAAATGTTCATTATTGATTCTGATTCAAGAGAGAGTTTTCAAATCTGGTATTGCTTAACTGGGATAGGACCAGGGTGAGGGTTATTTACCATAAAAATATTAAAATGATTTAACGATACTCGTCTGCCTGAAAGACATATTAATTCATGTAAGATTTTTACACTCTACAGGTTGAAATTTACATCTCGATTAAATTTCCACAAAAAACTATTAGTGTTTGGTTCAATATTTTAGATTGCTTCCATAAAAAATTTCCTCCTGGAATGGCATATGAAAGTATTCTAATAAAACCGGGCTCAAATAAAACATGTAAAAGACATGTATCAATTTTCATAACATCGATTAAATTGACAGTCCGAAAATTTTATAATATTCGAATAAAATTCTTCATGTTTAACAGAAAAACCTCGTTCCAGATTTTACGAGATTCGTTTAAAAATTTCCCACAGCTTCAAAATAATATCTTATTACGAAAATCCCATCATATAAGACAAATGTGAATACCATATTTAGAATATTAAAATAGAACCCAAATAGAGTCCACAAGTTCAAAAATGAAAACTAGTCAAATGAAAAAACTAATCAAAATTTTACTTTCGTCAAAATTTCTCTCTCGGGAGTGCAGTAGATTGTGGAACTAACATTTAAGTGAAACAAGATATTATGGACCGACCATAATTTATTACATTATTATTGATTATTTATAGAGAACAAAAAAACCTAATTTTATTTAATGAAATCGCAAATCTGGAATTATCTTTAAATTAACCTTTAACATAGTTTTAACATGGCTACAAACAACCATATAAAGATATCAAATAACTGTGAAGGAGGTTTATAACTTGGCTGAAAATTGAACCCATACTAGACTTCCTTTAAACCAATTTAGCTATTGGTAATGTGTAGACTTTTGTAAAAACAAATTCTAAAATCACACGTGTCGTTTGTCGTTTTTATATATATATACAGATTGAACCCTCAACTCGGAAACACTTCAGTCCATACAATGAAGAAATTTCATTAAGATACCTTTAACGGTTAATTAAAATATTTGCCAAAAAATACATATTTGGTAACACTTTGTATCTGATTTGATAGCAATTGAATTCCTCAAATCCCCTATAATCTGGCAAATGATTGATATAAAGATAAATATTTAATATTCATTATAATTTAATTAAGTTTTTTACAACAACTATTTACATATTTCATTACTTTTAAACTTTAGCACTTTCAACTAAAACACGCCTCATTATTTATTTATGACCCTAAAAATTATAAATCGTTTCAAATAAAAAAATCTCCAGAGATTAAAATTGAAAATAAAATAAATGATTTTGCACGTAAATAGTTAATAATAACGATTTCAATCCAAAATAAAATGTTATAGTCAGTCAAGCTCGACTATCTAATACCCTACACCACAATGTTGGCTCTAAAGGTTACTTACGAAAAAGTAATTAATGACCTGATTTCTGACTTATTCTCAAGTGTGCAGTAGATTAATGTGAATTAACATTTATGTGAAATTATGTGTTTCGAAAGGAGGTAAAATGGAAGCAACAAGAAATTATTTATCGACCCTTATGTGATTCGGTTCATCGATTTTTGATTATATTTATGAGAAGCAATGGACTGACCCATGCAAATTGTTTTGAATATCATTAAACTCATTTCTACCAAATTTCATTAAAATCCTTAATTTTAAACGCTTTAAAAAACCTTTAAAAATTAACGCTTTAAAACCTCATTCCGGAAGGACATTTGTATGGGAAGTATTTGAACCAAAATAATATGCACCAAATTTTTAAAACAGATATCAAAAATTGGGACCTCAACCTTTACATGGACGGCTAGCCGGACGGACAGAAAGACGGACGTACTGACGTTAAGTTAACTTAAAGGTGGGTGTAACGTAACTATTTTTGTGTGTTACAAATATCAGCACAAACGTATAATATCTATGGTGGTGTAGGGCATAAAAAATGCTCCAAAAATGAAAAATTAAAAAAAAATGAAAGTTTTAAATTAATTAATCACGCTTTTAATACTAATGAAGGAATGAATGAAGGAATGAATGAAGGAATGAATGAATGACTTTAAATGAATTTGAATTTTATTGTTTTGGGGTTGCGGTTGCAGCATTTCTGGGTATTTTGTATTATTTTTTTTTAAATTCCTAACGGACTTTAATACTTCAAGCATCAAAGAGCGAAAATAATGTAAATGATTAAGTATTTCATTCCATTTCAATTGAATTTAATTAAAGTTCAAGGTTATATTTTTATTATTATTACCAAATTTGTTACTTTTGTCTGTATTTTACTTATTATTTTTATGACTTATTGTTATTTTGCTGTTAATTTAATTAAAAATGGTCTCAAACTCAAAATGACGTTAAAATAAAATTTTATGATTTTCAAATTGCAAAAGAGTTTGCAAAAATTTATTTAAGTATTTTTTATACCCTCCACCACCACAAGTGGTGTGTTACTCTAAGAAGGAACATTAGACCCCATAATTTATATATATATTCTTGTATCAAATCAAACATCTGACGCGATTTAGATATGTACGTCTGTCTGTCTGTCTGTCTGTCTTTCGGTTATTGACACACTTACGCATCCACAGGGCTCAATGATATATGGTCTGAATATTTGTTAAAGTTCTGAGAAGTTTCCTATTTAAAATCAGCAAAATTGGTTTAGTATATCAAAAGATATAGACCGATATCTCATGCAACCTCTAAGTTTCAGCGAAGAATTTTCGTCAAACTATCAAATAGAAATCCTCAAATTATAATAAAACTTTGGCATAATATAAAGTTATATGTACTTGATTATGTCAAAATCGGTTCAGTAGAAAAAGTTATATCAAAAATATAACTAATTTTATGACTCATTAAATGTTCCTTGTTATATTTAAGAAAAATGGTTGTTTACAATACACTTTTGTGAGTATATGTGTGAGTGTGTATGCACGTAACATAACTTATTTACTTCACACGTATTTGTGGTGGAGGGTATTTAAGATTCGGCATAGTCGAATACAGCATTTTTACAATTTTTTTCTTTTAATTTAAATTTTGAACCACTATTTTGTTAAGGGAAAATTATAAGTGAATAATAAGAAAACAACGTTAATTAATTTTTTCTAAATCTAGTTAGAAATGATTAATTAATTTTTGTAATAAATATTCGGCCAGACGTTATATTTAGAAAAGCGATTATATGAGTTTTAGTACTGATTTCTTAATTAACTAATTATCTCGTAGCTAATCAAGGTGATTTAAATTGAATTAGGATTTAAATTTAAATTATTCGGCTGTGCTGAATCTTAAATACCGTAACATTATACAAAAATGTGTATGAATTGAAAAAATTGCACAAAAAAAAAAAAAAAAAAAAAAAAAAAAAACAAATATTTAAAATCAAAAAGGCAGTGAAATATGATAACATACTCTTGAAAGTACCTATAAATTTTAGTACCGGGTCATATATTTTAATGGCCGATTTTATAAAAAAAAGTAATTATTATGAGATGTAATAAGCATAAAATTAGTTAATGACATATATCAAAGGCAGTTAGATAATAAATTATTCCGAATTTCAATTTAATTTATATTTCGGGAAGGGGCCTCATATGCGTGCCGCTCCTGTATATAATCAATGACATACGTCTAAGACTGATATAAAAATAAATTTTCTGAAATGTAATAGAATTAATTCATATTTAAAAAAAAATTATATTCCGAAAGAGGCCCGGGGCTATATATATGGGGGCTATAGCAAAAAATGGACCTATGTTGGTGAAATTAACGACATATATCAAAGGCAGTAAGAAAATAAACTATTCCGAATTTGAATAGAATTGGTTCATATTTAAGAGTTTTTTTGGAATAAAACTATATTACGGGAAGGGGCCTCATATGAAAACCCCTCCTATATATAATCAATGACATATATCGAAGACTGTTATAAAAATAACTTTTCTGAAATGTAATGGAATTGGTTCATATTTAAGAAAAAAATTATATTCCGGGAAGGGGCCTTATATGGGAACTTAGTCAAATAATGAGTCCATATATAGTCCATAGATGATTCCTTCTTAACGTTACACACGAAATGTTAAAGTTAATATACCCTCTTCACCACTTGTGGAGGTGGGTGGTATACAAAAAATACATATTTGATATAAATCAGGAACATAAAGTGTGTCCAATTCGATTTTTTTTAATAATTCAGTAACTTTTGGACCGTTAGAGACATTCTTATAAAATTTTACACAAGTGAGATGTTTTTTTGAGGAGGTTCTAGGTTCATAAACCTAAAAGCTTCTCTAAATCTTCTAAAGTCTCAAAAAATCAGTTTTGTGATATTTCGTATTTTTAAAAACTTATACAACCAAAAAACACTTACCGAAATTTGGATCGGTTTATAATTTCCTCATATCACTCCAACTTCCAAAACTCACCTCAAATTGCTCAAATATATGTCAAAAAATACTTTTATAAAAAACATAATATAGTGTTAGTCCACTAATTTTCATGTCTGTGCAATGGTATAGGGTATTATATAGTCGGTCTTAACCGGCTTTTCAAACTTAATTATTTTTTTTTATTTATTTACTTCCAAAAAAGAAATTCAGAAGTTTTCTTAAGAGGTTGAAAATGACTCCCAAAAAACCGCTGGTCAATGTTTTAACGTATAACAGCGCGAATTCTTAAATTTGGCCTTTATCACTTTCTCAAAGCTTGGTTTTACCAAACAAAACGTAGAACAGATAAGACGATGGCAGAGGTACACCCGATCCGTCCGTAAGTCTTTCTGTCCGGCTGGCTGTCCCTTTAAACTTGTAAAAATGTTATGTCCATGTATACGCAATTGGTCAAATTAAGATAAATATAATCTAAAGTCGATATTCGAAATTATCCGAGATTCGGACCATCATTTCTTCTAACCCCAAAAAAATATTTTTCAAGGGCATAAATTTCACATTAATATTAGAATCATAATAATGTACTTCAAACTTAATCATAAGTTAGTAAACCAAAGTATACGAGGGTCGTTCATTTTTCTTAGCTGTCATTTACTACCAACTATGTGGTAATTAAACTTGTAAGACTTTGGATCCAGCAATGTGACAACCGAAATACATTGCCTCCTGATTATAGTTACTACAAACATGTTTTTTTTTTCTGCGTATGATAGAATTTCATTACAATTATGTGATATTAATAGATTTATAATTAAATTCCGCTTTATATTTCTTAGAAAAAAATGCGTGTTTAATTTATGCTTTTTTCCGTTTACCAATTTTTATTTCATTCAAAATTTTACTTCCTAAATCCGGTTCTTTTAAATCAAAATAATAACCGCAATCATATTAATTTTCCCACAAATAAAACGTTTTTATCATAAATTTTAACTTTTATTTGTTATGGAATAAAATACGGAAGTTCTAGTTTAGTTAAAAACGACTTTAATTTAATTTGTAACAAAAAAATGTGTAAAAGAATTAGAAAAATCATAAAAAAAACTAAATTTAAAGCATTTTCACGTCATTTAAACAAGAACAAAAGTTATTCGTAAATAATAATAATTAATTTTTTTTAATGAGTTATTTTTTATGGTAACATTTTTGCTATAAAATATTTTTTGAAAGTTTTTTTTTTTGTTTTATTTAAGAAACAACAAGTACGAATGTTGTATGCGACTAAACCGAATCTTCAATACCCTCCACCTAAAATACGGGTGAAGTAAAAATGTTATGTTTCGTACACATACACGCACAGTTGTACACAAAATTTTCCTTAAAATTAGTTTCATAAAATTAGTTATATTTTTTGCTATAACTTTTTTTGTACTGAACCGATTTTGATAATTTTTGGAATGGTAACGAAGTACCATAGTAGTGACAAAATTACGTCGATTAATAATCAACAATATTACAAAAGTAGTTGGCTTGAACTTAGAGGTTACCCCAGATATCGTTCTATATCTTTTAATATACAAAACCGATGTTGCTGATTTTATATAGAAAACTTCTCAGAACTATTAAAATTATTAAGGCCAACTTTCATTGAGCTCTGTCAATTATTGTGGATGTAAGCATGTCAACAACAGACAGACACACGAACATAGCTAAATCGACTCTATTTATTTGACCCAAAAAATATATATACATTATAGGATTTGAAATGATTCCTTCTTACCGTTACACACGGAATGACAAAGTTTATATACCCTCTTCACCACTTGCGGCGGTGGAGAGTATAAAAAATATTCTTTATTTTTTGTGTTAAGATCCAAACCAAAAAAAATGAAAGGGTCTGGTGTTATAAAATTACCACTATAATTATTATATAACTTTAATAATTTATTCTTTTTTATTATGATTATTATCGTGCTATTAAATCTGTTTTTTGTGATTGATATTATAAAAAAAATTAGTGTTACAAATTAGAATGACTAAGTTTTTCTCTTTACAAACAATTTAAACAAAAGAGTGGAAAACACACATTTGAAAATTATTTAAAACCGGATTTCCCTTAAATGGTTTAAGGTTATGAGTTCTAATAATTGACAATGAAAATTAATTTTGTAATATAATTTGTTAGTAATGTTAAGAATGCAGTTGCACAGTGGTCCAAAATCGTTCCTTTTTTAAATTAAGGAGTGAGAAAAAAGCTTAACACACGTTTTTTTCATTAAAACTTTTAACCCGAATATTATTTTTTCCTCAAGTTACCTTTGAAAAACATGTCAATTATTATGTTTAGAATCAAACAAAAGAATATATTATTAATCGGATCAAAATTAGTAACCAGAAAAAAGAAGTGCGCACTAAAATTATCAAATATTTCTTAACAAACCCCAACTTGATTCTACAAAAAGTTGGCTAAGTATTCAAAAGTCTGCCGTTAAAATGTTTCCAATGTTATTCAACAGTACAGGAAGAACTTGTCCATTGATAGAAAACCTGATTCAGGTAGAACGAATGTTCCACATAATTTTTCTAAAGCCAAAATATAGAAACATTTTCAAAAGAGCTCCCAATATATCCGGTAGGAAAGCTTCTCGGTTAGTTCAGTTTTCGGACTATTTGGTATGAAAATTTAGAGACAATAAAGGTTTAAAAATATATATAATGCAGGATCGCTGTTAAAAAATTCAGAGGCTAAAAACAGAGCACGGATTGAAGTTAAGTTTAAGCAAAAATTTTTCTTGCTGAAATGAAAGAAATGTATGTTCTGGCAAATTTTTCGCAACTTCCCGGTCAAAATTTTATGTTGCTGTACTCGAGGGAATGTTGAAGAATAGTTTAGAATCCAAAAGCAGTCAACATTTCCCACAAAGTTCTTGGTAAGGCAAACAATATGCGGGCCGCATAAAAACCGAAATTTACATCAAGGAATGTTTGCAAGAAAAGGTTTCATAATATATCCACTTATGTTTGGTCTTAATTGGCATCTTGTCACTCCGGTCAACATAGTGCAATAATATTGTATTTGTATCAAGGAAGACATATGCTCCAACTTGTCCGGAGCTAATGAAAAGCACATAAAGGTTTCTGAAAGTGTGTTAGATTTTAAACGGAATTAGATTAACTATTCGAGCAAAGTGAGTTCTATTTTGATCATTTTAGCTTTCACATTTTTTTCTAATCAAAAAACTTTTAACAAGTAAGAATGCTATATTCGGCTGTGCCGAATATTAAATACCCTCCACTATAAAAATTTGCATAGATTAAAGATATTTCATCAAAAAACTTATTATTCTTTCATCAGGTCATCAGTGAAGTATGGAAATATATTCTTGAAGTGGGATTATAAAGGTGTCATAATCAAATATTGCCCGATAATTGTCAAACTATTTTCATATCAAAATTGGATCAAAATTTAAGAGCCTTTTCCAAGAAAAGGCCTTAAATTAGCAACATATAGTTAGAGCAATAATTGATGTTATTTTTTGAACGCTGATGAAGAACATATAATTTTATGTTTTAGTTAAATTTTTGTTTAAATTTAGTTTCCGTTTGTTGAAAAAATTAGAAAAGTACTTTTTCAGAAATTTTGAGGTTGCCAAGATATCGATCTATAACATTTTTGCCAATAAACCGGAATAGCTAATGGGCAAATTTCATTGAAATTGAACAATTTTTTTAGGCGTGAAAATATTTCCAACAGACAGGCGGACATAGCTAAATCAACTCAGATTTTGTTTTGATGCAAAAATTTATATACTTTGTGAGGTAAATTTAGTCGGTTTTTTCTTATTTTAATAACTCCAGATAAAAATATTAAATATTAAAAAAGAATCGTTTACATCGTGCATTATGTTTGAACCACCCTTTAAGTTTAAATGTAAAGAAAAGACTTAATTAAAGCAGAAAATAAATCAGATTTTTTCTTTGTTAAAAAATTTATAAAATTATTTTCCAATAAAATAAATTCCTTTTAACTTACATTCAAGTTTGTTTCTTAAATCTTTTGTTTTGTTGTAAATAAATTACTCTAAATATGTTGATTATTTTATATTTCTCCGCAAAATATTTGCTTTTACTTGTAAAATTTGCTTTCTTTTCATTTCTTTATATTCATTTATTCATTATTTTATTTATGTATTTTTAGTTTTTATTATCGTCATTAATACAAATTTTAGTTTTAATTCCAGTTGCAAGTGTTAAATTATTATTTTGATTGTATTTTTTTCCCTTCATTTATCATATAATAAATATTTTTCTATTTTTCATTATTTTTGCAATGTAATCTACCTTTCTTTTCACAATATTTATTTATTTCTTTTCATTTCTATTTATTTCTACTATTTTTGTACCCTACACCACCATAGATGGTGGGGGATAATGTGCGTCTGTGTAAATGTTTGTAACGGGCTGAAAAAATAGTTCTACCACCATTTTTAAATTTACCGTTCGACTCAGAATCACTTCCTTGGTCAATTTGAACATGTCCGTTCGTTTGTCCGTCCGACTAGTTGTTCATGTAAAGCTTCTTCGCAAAGTACAGGTCGCAGTTTTGAAGATATTTTAATAAAATTTGACACATACTTTAATTTTGGCTCAAGGATGATGTCTATTGAAATTGGTTATGATTGGTCCATTATTTCATATATGCCCCATACAAATGTCCGCAAGGAAAAGGGTTTTTAGTCTATAAAATTCCTAAATAAAAACGATTTTATTCAAATGATGCAAAAATAAGTTTTGTTATGTTCGAAAACGATGTGTTAAATTATGCGAGGGTCTCATACAACCACCCATTCAAATGTCACTTTGAAATTTATAAATCGTTAAAATATTAAGTTAAATGAAGAGAAATATAATTCAAAACCGATGTGCGAAATTATACGAGGGTCGTTCCATATTTTTTTCTAATTTCCACATAACCCTCCGTTGAGAGTTATGAAATTATGAAAAACGAGGGCCGTTCATAAATCTTTGTAGCTGTCACAAAGTGGTGTAGGATATTAAATAGTCGGGCTTGACCGACTACAACATTTTTACTTATTTATAAATTCTTATACCCTACACCACTGTAGGTGGTTGGGTTATTATGCGTTTGTGCTGACGTTTGTTACACAAAGTATACCGTTCGACTCAAAATCATTTTCTGAGTCGATTTAACGATGTCCGTCTGTCCATCTGTCTGTTTGTCTGAGGTTGTTGTCCGTGAAAACGTTGTGAACACTCTATAGGTCGCAATTTTTGATATAACTCGATGAGATTTGGTATATATTATTATTTTGGCCCAAGGACAAAACCTATTGAAATTGGCATGTTCGGTTCAAAATTTCGGATATTTCCCATACAAATATTCTTCCCGAAATGAGATTTTTAGCTTATAAGAGACCAAAATGTAAAGCGATTTCAACAGAATTTGGCAAAAATAAGTCTTATTATATTTTTAAACAATGTACCAAATTATGCTGAGGTTGGTCCATTACTTCTTATAGGTCCCATACAACCATCCTTCCAAATATCACTTTGAAGGTCATTAATCTCATATATACTTTGGTATTGTAATATTAACTGGTGAAATTAATATAAATAAAAAAATTAATGAACAAAATTACACGAGGGTCGGTCCATAATTAAACCCCTTGAAAAAAATTGTACATAAATGTTAATGTTAACATAATACACTTCAGATAATAATAAATCAAAGAATAAAATTATACGAGGGTCGTTATTTAATTTTTTCGTAACTGATATTTATTACAAACATTATGGTGTAGGGTATAACATAGTCGAGCTTGACCGACTATAACATTTTTACTTGTTATTATTATTATTATTTTCTATTTCATTTTCAGTTTATTTTCTTTTCTTTTCTTTGTTTGCAACAACAACTAAAGAAGTGAATGTGTTGCATAATGAAAGAAAAAATCGTTATTTATTTTATACCTTTAAAAATAAATTAAAAATTACAATTTTTTTGAATTAGAATTATAGTTATTTATAATTTATTTGACTTGTTTAATATGCTACAATTTCTATTTGGACTAATAAACGTAATTTTTCAATAATTTATAATATTTTTCTTATGATTTTTATTATTTTGACCATAATTAATGGAATCAAATTATTGGCAAACTTCCTAATATATTTTGTGGGTATAAAATTAAAACCATGACTTTGTTGTTTACTTGTTTTTTTTTTTTTTTTTTTTGTTGTTGTTGTTGAATGACTGACTAACCGAATGACTTGAAAAACTATTAAATTTTAAAAGAAATTGTGTCATTTCCTATTCTACTTTATGCCATAAAAGTGTTGTATTCTATTGCAACCATGAAATGCATTAAAACAAAATAAAAAGACACCTGTAATTATTTTCATTTTTTTTTTAGATTTAAAATTTGATTCTTTTGTTCATAAAATTCATAATTTTATTGTAATTTTATTTGAATGAATAATCTTTTGTTTACTTTGTTATTTTCTATTATATAATTAAGGTTGTTAACTCTATTAAATCATGGGAGTTATAAAGAGTCAAACTTGCACTCAAGAAAATTTTATTTGTAATCAGGAATGAGATTCAAACAAGTTTAATACACATTTTTTTAAAAGATGGAATTATATATATTCTGGCATCAAATCAAAATCTGAGTAGATTTACTGACTCTTGTTAGCATGAAATTTATCCTGATTATTTGCTTTTATCCTCAAAAGTTTTTCTAGTTAAAATTAGAAAAAATCGGGGTAACACAATAAAAAAATATAAAAAATCTACACTGAACCAAAAAAAATGTATAATGAAAAAGAATGTAGAATTAAAGAAAAGTAGGTTAACGAAATCTTTATTCATCACAACGTAAATTTTCGTAAATTCTACAAAATTTTTGTAAATTTTTCCAATTTACGAAATTTTGTCAATTCTGACTATTTGAATTCGTTAATAAAAATGAGCTTAATTTGAATAAATATTATTCAATTTGAATAATAAATTATTTAAATTAACAAAAATAAATTCTTTATATTGATGAATACTTTTTCAATTTTAATATCAGATTTAAGTTAATTTAACGAAATTTTAGAAGAATTGGGGAAGAAATCACGTTAAATTGTTGAAAATAATTTATACATAAAATATTAAGGATCAAGGGAAGGAGTACTCCTCATGCAAAGCAAATGTTGATTATTGAATATCTTAAGAAGTGCAACAGTGAGAATTTTCTAAATTGGTCCCAATAACTTCCTCAAAGAACTGTTTTATTGGAAAAAATGCTAGACAAATAGGATCAGGGGAGAAGTATCCCCTACACAAAGCAAATATTGATTATTGAATATCTATGGTTCTACTATAGCAAGAATTTTGCCCCAATAATATTTCTAAATATACGTCGATTTAAGATTTGTGAAATTTCTTTCAAGATTTAGGACTGAGGAGAATCCATTCATGTTGATGATCTCAGAAATGTTGATCACCAATTATAATGATAAACACATCTAGTAAAAATAAAAAACACTAGTAAGAAGTTATAGTCGGCAAAGCACGACTACTTAATAACCTACACCACATTGTTGGTTATAAATGGCATCTACCATAATTTAATGAACGACCCTCGTATAAATTTATTTTCTAACTTATGCTTTAGAACGTATTATATTATTATGGTACTTATATTTTAATGACATTTACGCGAATGATTTATTCTGTGACATAATGTGGACCGTCGCTCGTAAAATTTCACATATCGATTTAAAATATTATATAAACATTTGTGCTAAATTCTGTTAAATTGTTTTATATTTAGAACTTTTATTAACTTGAAACCGAATTCCATAATTTCAATGGGCCCCATATTATTTCATGTTAGGAAGTTAAATCGATTTAGAAAGTAATTTTGAGTTAAATAGTATAATAAAAGTAAATTATGCACTGACCCTCGTAATAATATTTTAATTTATACTGATATAATTACAATACCAAAGCATATATTAGACTTAAGACCTTCAAAGTGATGTTTATAACGAACCGATGCTCTCATAATTTGGCGCATTATTTTCATCAGTCTTATAGACTTATTTATGCCAAATTTTATTCAAAAGGTTTTTATGTTTAAAGTTTTTATAAAGTTAAAACCCCATTCTGGGGGAACATTTGGTGAAAGTAGCGCAGTTTTTCTACCCATCACAAACATCTGCAAAAATCATAATAAAATATTAAATAAAACTTAAATTGTTAAATTCGGATATGCCAAATTTTGTATACCTTTACGATCTCGACAACACTTTTGATGCGGTAATAAAATTATTGTCAATAAATTAATAATGGTATGTTGCTCATAATATGTTTAGAAGTAACAACAGCTGAACAATATTTCGTTGATGATATAAACTTTGTTACAACAAAACTATTGTTATAAAAATAAAATATTTTTTCTTTAATTTTTTACACAAACATATTATAGTTGGCAAAATACGAGAATTATTATATGATTGTGATGACCATGATTATTTTTATCTACAAATTTAAAATTTTCTGTTTGTTGTTACTGTAGTTCAAATCATAAATAAGAGTAAATATGGCAATAATTTGAGAACTTCATGTGGTACTTTTTAAATCGAATTGATTCGATTTTATAATGCACATTTTTGTAATGGGACTTTTTGAATTGTTTATGAAAATAAAGTATAAATAGATTCATTTGAATAAACTGCAATTTGAGACATTATGTGGCACTTATGGGATCTTCTAATAATATTATCTAGATTTTCCAAAATAATTAAAGTAAAATTTGAAATTTGTCATGTATATTTAGTCCTAATTGGAAAAGAATGGACAATATAATTAAGGTAATAAAGGTACTTTTTGTTAAAACACATTGTTCTAAATATATAAAATGGACCAAATGGGATTTTAATGGTACTTTATGAAATTTCAAATGGCACTTTTTGAATTGTTTTCCAAAAAGAAGTATAATTAGACCCAAATGGATCAACTGCAATTTAAGACATTATAAGATACTTAATGGATCTTCTAATAATACCATATAGATTTTCCATAATAATTAAAGTAGAAATATAAAATTTTAGTCAAAATTGGATGAAAATTGACAATATGTGATATTGTGGCATATTTTGGATCTTCTACTTTTTGTATTATTGGCAAAAATTAAATCATATGCGTGGATTAAAATACATTGTTCCAAAAATGAATCAGTGGCATTATATGGTACCATATGAATGGTACTATTTGAATTCTTCGACATTATTAACATAATAAAATGAAACAAATGACTTTCAAAAATAAAAATATTTTAATAATAATAAAAGTTAATACATTTTGGATCTTCTAAATGTACTATTTGATTTCTTCATAATCGTCAATTAAGAAGTATCATTCTTTACAGCAACAGTTTAACAATTTAGTTCCAATCTCTTTTTTAAAGAACTGATTTACTGGAAAAAGAGAGGATTGAAAATTGAAGGCTGTAAAGAGCGATTACTAATCAAATAATTATCGCACTATTTACATTAGTGATAATTCTTTATAGAAATATTTTACTGCATTAATATCGAACAGGTGGGTACTAAAGGAAAGAATTTAAAGGAATTGTATCTGATATTTGTTAATCTATTAAAAAAGCAATTTAAATTATAAAACTATTTTCGTATTAAAAACTAAGTTAAGTTAAAATATTTTTCACGAATTAATTTTTAATTGTATTTAAATATTTTATTTTATTTTTTTTATTTTATTTTATTATTAAAAAATAACAAATATTTTTATTTCTATAATAAAACACGAACAAAAAATACTTAAAAAATCATATTAAAACAAATTTCATAAATATTTTTCTAATTTTGATTTGTAATCAATTAAAAATTTAATTGAGAGTCAGTTTTAATTAATGCACCTTTATTTTTTGCATTTTATACAAAAAAAACTTTAATTTATTCCAGCTTAATTTTACCCTTCTCCATATCGACATCAAAATCATTATTGATGTCGTTCTCGTCGTAGTCATCATCATCATCATCGAAATTCACTCGATACTTAAAAGTTAAATAATATTTGTTTAATACGAGTATAAAATATAAAAAAATATTAAATAAAGTTTGCAAGTGTTTTTTTTTTTTCAATACAATTTTTTTCTAGTTTCTATGAAGTTTAATTTTTTTCCATTTGGTTTGAGGAAAAAAATTAAATAAATAAACATTAAACAGAAGATGGAAGATGGAAGAGACATAAACTTGTTTGATGATTTTCCCAGCCTTCAGTTTAAGATTTTTGTTTTAACTTTAAGTCATCATCATCGTCATCATCATTATCATAATCATGATGATCATCATCATATATACAAATATTTCTAACTTCTCTAGACGTCTAACTAAAACAACAAATCAGTTAGTTATTGTTGTTGTTGTATTTATCATTATAATACCGGGGGTAAATTTGTAATTCGTAATAAACTGCATAAATTTGCTATAAAACCACATTTGCATGTTTTACTGTTGTTGTTGTTGTTGAAGTTGAATAAATGACTGAATGAACAAATGACTGAATGCAATAAATGATGTTTAGAAATTATATTCTCCCACCATAAAAATCTATTTACAAAAACAAAATTATATAAAATTCAAATCGAATCAAGTTGAGGAATTATCAACTGGGTAACTTGTTTATGAGATACCCTATTTGTGACACCCGATATATGGTATTTTGAAAGGTTAATATGACAGCAATTCAACATATTAAGTCATTCAAAAATTCATCACTACTTAACATCACATAGTTGGAGTCTTTCCTAAAGCATGTAAGGAAGTCTGGGTATTAATTCACCCATCAGTACCTCATTTGCTTCAATAATTAGACCATGATTCTCGTATAGCTTTTTTCTACGGAGGCTCATTTATCCCAAGACCAACAAACCTCTCCTGTGAATTCCTTTTCCAGGTCAGACCACTGTTAAGCAAAATCCCTAGATATTTCCCACGATGCGCCAAAGATATTAGAAGGTCTAAAATGCCCAATTTTATATTTTCTTACACAAATAAATATGTCGGCGATGTCCACCTCGTTTAATTTAATAATTTCACTTTCACGAAATGCTCTTTTTTTGGGCATAACGCATGATATTATAGTCAATTATGTCTATAAAGCACTGGAATGACTTCAACATTAAAGACGTTTGAGTTATCGTTCTATAATCCGTAGGCTTGACAAGAAAGTTGCCAACAGGCCAACTTGCCGATCACCGATATTCTTCATTGTGGCTTTTAAAATTCTGTGTTGATGGTTGTAGGGTATTGATAATATTGAAAAATAATTTTATATTGCTACCGATTTTTCAATACATTTAATTTTTACACAAACAAATAAAGAGAAGAGTCAAAACAACAATTAAACAATGAAATGTTGTGAGATGCAGCTTTTAACTTTAGCGTTTTTTGAGTGTTTTTTTTTTTTTTTTTTTTTTTTTTTTTTTGAAAAATTCCGAAAAAAACAAAATTAAAACGTTTGATGAACTTTAAAATCATTTCAAATGATTTGTATTTAAACACTTGATAAACTTTTTTCAATAATATTGTTGTTGTTATAGTAAATTATTGTAAGTTTTTGTTGTTTTTTTGCAAACTTAAAAATAATCATAATCATTGAAGCGTTTTAGAAAAAGTTACTCAGCCAGTACATTTAAGAGTTAATACAGATTTTTCATCAATTCAGCAGCTAATAATGATGATAATGATGTTGTTGATGATGCTGCTGAGCTGTTGTTGTTAACGTCTGTCTGTCTGCCTGTCTAACTGACTGACTATCTTTCAGTCCAACCATTCAAAATTCAAACTTTTGTAATGTTTTTTATGTTCGTTTGTTTGTTTGTTTGTGCTTTCAGCTACTTGCAACTCAATAACAGAAATAAACAAAATGTTGCACTTGTTCAATTGAAAACTCTTTTTTTTTTTCCGAAAATAAAAAATCGAATTGCATCCGACAATTGCATGAGTATATTTTTCTCTTTGTTTAATAGAAAAAAAAATTAAAATAAATTAAACTTTTTTAAGAAAGAAAGAAAATCTGTGCTTTCTGTCTTGTTTCAACATCTTTCGAATGTTTTTTTTTCTTCTTTTTTGCCGGTCGAACACTGACCGCTGATTTGAAGTTTCGGTTTTGGTTGAATTGTTGAAAATCTTGCTTTTATTTTAAATAGTTTTTCAGCTTTTTTTTTTATTATTTCTAAAAGTTAAATAAAAAATAAAAACATAAATTGTAAATAGTTTTATGTGAATAAAAATTAAAATACCGTAACGATAGAAGAAAGTGGTTAGTTGGTTGATCGTTGGTGGTTGGCGTTTACCATGACTTCTGGTGTTAGTGGTTTAATCTGTTTAAGCAATTTTTTCATTTCTTCATACCCTTCTCTATATATGGAGAATGAAGGTATGTTAAGCTTGTTAACCCATAAGTAAGACCGAGAAAATATTATTGAAGGCCATAAAGTATATATTATAAGAGTGATTCCGATGAACAATTAGTGAAGAGTGATTCCGATGAACAATTTGTATCTCCTTGTTAATTACATTGAAACCTTTTGACTACTCAGAAAGCTCCAGTCACTGTTTCAAGAAATATCAATCTAAATTTGACCAGAGGAAGCCTAGTTAAGGTTGGACTTTCACAGTGAACAGAAAAGGCTTTTTTATGAATCTGTTACATTTGATGGGCTGGATAGATTTGAAAGAAATTTAACATAATGATAGTAGAGGAGTGTGACAGTTTGGATCCCATTTTGACTCCATGTTAGAGGATCGCAATGTTGGGTGCCTTTTTTGTTTTCCTATCATATTGAAAAATTTACTTTATAGCCCTTGATGAGACCATAAAAATACATTTTAAGATTTGATATTTATCTCTTATAGTTTTCCAGTTTTTTCATTTAAATTTTAATCTTAATTCGAAATTTTGCATGATCTCGAACCAGTCTTTTGTAATACATATCCAAAAGCAGTATTAATAAAGGGTTGATGCCTTTTTTTAGTCGTGGATTATCTGAATAATTTAAAAAGATCGGAATAAATTTCCTCCAAAAATTTGTAAAGAAGATCGAAATCAATTTCCTCTCAAACTTGTATTTTATTTATTTTTAGTCATTAGTCATTATGCTTTCGTTTTGAACATTATTTGATAGACTTAATGGTTCATGTATTTCCACAAGTTTTATATTGGGTTTAAGTCTGGACTACAAGACAACCAGTCGAAGAGAGAGGTATGCATGATTTATACCGCTTTCAAATACGTACCGCAATATTATCTTCCTGTAATATGCAATCTCTATTCATATTTTTATCCATAAAAGAGATAAGTGCTTCTTCCAGTAATTCGTTATAAATTGTGTTATTAATTTTTGTTGGAACAATACAAATTTCAGATATATAAACTACAGAAAATATAACTTAAACCTAAACACTACCACCGTCGAAACTTCGTTTTGACATCGAACATCGTTTGATCTCACAACGTGCTAATGACTGAGTATGAATCAAGATCATCTAAATTATTTTTTTTTTCGTCAGAGAAAAATACCTTCTTTCAATCCTTTAGCCATTTTACGTATTTTTGTACGAATCTTAGACTTTGTCTTCTTCGATTTTATATTTTCATCTCTTTGTAAAATATCTATTGGAACTTTCTTGGTTTTGAAATAAATTTAACTTTTATCTTTTCTTGATCAGATAGTGAAGTTCCTGGGCATCTTTAACTATTATGAAATTTATCACATAAATTAGAAAACTTTCCAGTAAAAATGAGATATCGAGCTCGACATGGTAAACAAATTAAAGGACTCATTTGCTAAAAAGTTGGCCTAAATATCTCTTATATTATAGGGATATTTTTAGTAGAGAGTTATTTATAGGTAATCAAATGTCATATTAGAGATGGCCAATTTCGAAGGTACGTCGAACATCCTCTGGACCTACTAAGAACTTGTGCTCTTCTAAATCAGATGAAAATAACCTCAAAACTCTCCAGGAGAAATTTTCCTTAACAAATATTAAGTACTTGAAAAATTACAGAATTATTTCCAAAATTGAGACCACTATACAGTATTATTAGTAACTGGCATTTACCCGGTGCGCACTGCTGATGTATGGGGGTACCCCCCATATCTTATCTGTCCTACGTTTTGTCAATTGAAACATATCATTGAGAAAATGATTGATACAAAATGTGAGAACTTTCACTGTTATAGTTCTTAAGATATTCGATAATAAATATTTCGGGGGTAAACCTCCATTGGTCCAATCCCTCATATACACAATCTCTAGTAAAACAAATTTTTGAGAAAGTGAAAGTGAAAGTGATAAATAATATTAGATTTGTATGGGGGGGTAACCCTCCCATTGGTCCTATCGGAATTTTTTATATTCAATGTTTCTTTCGTCTGCCTAAAGCTGCCTATAAGTCCCATGCAAGATTAATTTTTATATATAGAAATGGAAAAAATATTTTTTTGCATGCAAATAAATATTTCACTAACAGTTGTTATTGCAGGGTAATGAAATACCTGCTAAGCCGAATAAAGCATTTTCACCTGACTTTTCATAATATTTTTAAATATTGAAAGTGAATTATAAATGAGCAATTTTTTGCTATAAATTGTTACAATATTTTCTGTATTTTATTTATTTTCTTTTTTTATTGTGAATTATTATTAAATTATTATTATGAAATTTCTATTGTCGACCAAATACAAATGAACTTAAATAATATCAATTATATAAATTATGAAATAAATTATTTCAAAATTATAATCAATAGAGGTTAAATCGTAAATTATCTACAATTAAAATTGAAACTAAAAAAAATCCAAATATCAAACATAATTAAATGAACAAATAAATAAATAAATAATGTTTTAATAAGTCATTTATTAAACTAAGAAGAAAAGGAAATTGAAAATTATATAGCTGTAAATGTATATGTGTATTTGTATGTGTGTAATGGATGTTAACGTGTAAAAAAATGTGTAAACTTGATAATAAAATACGCATTAAATACACACACACATAAACAAAATGTATTTGAAATGAAAAATTGATAATAAACAAAAGACTTAAGAAATGAACTTGAATTATGATTGTTTAAAATTAATTAAACGAAAGAAAAAATAAATTAAATTAAATTAAATTAAATTAAATTAAATTAAATTAAATAATCAACATCATCTAATATGTTCGTGTGTTTTAATTGAAAGTGTGAAATAATTTAAAATTAATAATATTTGAAATGTTAAACAATTAATTTAATAAATGACAAAACATTTTTAAACACATGTTAAATACATTTATGTTATTAACATTTCATAGAGTTCAATATCGTATTTTGTTCGGAAATTACATAAATTGCTACTGTCATTTCTTTTCTAAAGAGATATTAAAAGTCATTAATTAATAGTTTTTGAAATTCCATCAAATGTATTTTAAGTATTTTCTTACTGAAAGTTATTATTTATTGGAAGTTTTGAATTATCTTAGATATTGGTCTATAACTTTTATTTACTTATCCGATTTTGTTGGCTTTAAATGGGAAACTGCATAATACAATAATGCAAAATTTCATTTAGCTCGGCTTTTCATAGTCAAGACACACGGACATATAATAATGGATGAAAATCACAATCAGTTTCCTTTATATAAGCAAATCTATATAAAGAATATAACTAACAGCTAAATTACTGTGCCGACTTTTCTGAAATTTTAACAGAATATCCCAATATACATAGACTATAAAAAAATCCAATACTACCAGGTACCACTCATACAGTTCAAATATTGATTATCGAATATCTTAGAAATATAACTGCGAAAGACTTTTCAACTTTAGACCATGGGGAGGGGTACCCGCCATACAAAGCAAATATTTATAATCGAATACATAAAAAACTATAACAGCAAGAGTTATCAAATTTGGTGCCAATTACTTTGCCAAAAAAGTTTTTTACTGAACAACATGTAGGACGGATGGGACAGGGAAAGTGATAATCTCTCCATACAAAGCAATTGTTGATTATTGAAGATCAAAGGGGTGAAGTGAGAGTCCCAAGGAAACAGTTTTACTAAACAAACTGTAGGACGATTAGGATAAAAGTAAGAGGTTCCCCACATACAATACAAATATTGATATCGAAGCTCTTAAGAACTATATAAGCGAACACTTTCAAATTTGGTCACAATCATTTTCACAAGAAACTGTTTTACTGGACAAAAATTTAGTACGGATAGGACCAAGGAAAGGGGTAATCCCCCCTAATATAAAACAAATATTGATTATAGAATATATATAGAACTACAACAGCGAGAATGTTTCATTTTGGTTCCAATTATTTTCTCAAGGAACTATTTTACAAGACAAAAAACAAAGGATCAGGGAGGATGGTAGCCTCCAAAAATATTTATTATCGGGTATCTAAAATAATATTGAAGTGAGAGTTCATACAAATTATCTACTCAAGGAAAGAATTTAACTGAACAAAATGTTGGACAGTTAGAATCAAAGGAAGAAGTATCCGCCATACAATACAAATATTAATTATCTATTATCTGTGGAATTATTATAGCTGTAGTAAACACTTCCTTAAAGAATTGCTCTGGTGATGGAGGACAGACAGCATCATGGTACTGTTCATACAACATTTACAGCTAAAATTCATAAATTTTGCCCCAATAATTTAAACAGTTTCACGTGAGAAAATTCATTTCCAAATCTTATCACTTTAATATAAAACGGTTTTAATGGAAAATTTTTGAACGGACAGGGTTAGTGGGATGAGGTCAAATCCTTATTGCATGAAAAAATTTTTAATACATGTCGAAATTTGTAAATTTTCTTTCGAGATGTAAGACTGAGGAGAATTTTAATGCAGCAAAGTTCACCGGGTAGAAACTAGTGATATATAAAAACAAAATTATTATGTAAGTATCTGGAAAGAAAGGAACGACCGTCATCTTTACGTTGGAGAAAAGAGAGAAATAGTAAATAGAATTAAAATGGATCTACAACTTCATCATCCGAAATTGTTTGGATATTAAGGGAAAACACTGGAACATGTGTTCACATAAACAATAAATAAATTAAGGAACAGACTTATTTTATTTAATGATTAAAACAAAATTTTCATATATAAATCAGACTGACATGTTCTGGCATAGAGATAGAGGGGGGGAATCTTGCTGAAAAAGCTCATTCAGTTGACTGTTAAAGATGATGGTGCTGGTATGGGGGATTGAATATCGGCCACTGGAGTTGTGAAATAAATAAAATATTTGTTAAAAATATTTCTTTTAATATTCTTAAGAATTACTTGCATAAAAGTGTTCAAAATACGATTATTTCTTCCAGAAGTTCAATCACCCTAAGCACTCGACGGAAATTGTTCGATTATTAATCTTATAAAACATCTCTCACACACTTAAAACTCCTTCTCAGCCATCCGACATCAATCCAACAGAGACTTTATGGCAACATTTTGGGAAATAGATTCGGCAATATTACATAATGGCAAACGCACCAAAATTTAAGGGGAACCGTTAAACATTGCACAAGATATGTGACGGTGACTTTTGTCCATGTGTGTACATTCATCGACTCAGATGCAAATGACTTAAAAAACTACCAAAAACTACCAAATATTTTTAGCAAAATCTTGACACAAAATTGAAAATGCACGACGGACACATCCGAAAACCGTTTATCCCAAATATCATGCATTACGCATACATTGACATTTTTGAGTTTATTATAACAAGGACTTCAAAAAGGACAAATCTGACTGGCTAGTTACTCATGTAAACCATGTGATAATATTATGGCTCCATAAAGAAGTGTATTGAAAGTATTAATGAAGGATTCATTACTTTTTTTATAAAGGAAAATTCTCAGGACAATAACAAATACTCCAGCCAAATTTCATTGAGCTCTGTCAATTATTGTGGATGTGAGATTGTCAACAACAGGCGGATAAAGCTAAATTGGCTTAGTTTTTGATTTGATGTTAGAATATATATACATAATTGGGTCAAAGTTAATATACCCTCTGGTGGAGGGTATAAAAATATTAAAATTGACAACATTCTCATGGGATAAGCGCGGAAGGTCCTCGAATTTGTTTTACAATCATTTATATAAAAAATTCATTTAGAATTCATTTGAAACAAAAACAATTATACAGTAAATTCGATATTTCTCAAAGTTTCAACTTCAGACTTTTAAATCTTTTCAACAGATTCATTATATTCAAATGGCCGTATCATCAATATATTTTAGAATTACATGGGGAAAAATGAAATGCTGATGGAAGAAATTATCTGCACATGTAAGCATACTTTTCATAGAGATTTACAAGGACTCTCTATATACAAAATTTCTTATGTTTCAAGTGCTTGTTGCACCTTTGGTTAACTTTTTAAAAATCAACATAACCGAAGTGGCGGAGAATCACCGACTACGCCCCTGATCACATAGACACTTGAACTTCTCTAGATCAACTTCAACACATCTCACCAGTAACCAAATGAAATTTTATTAAGATATTTCCAATGGTTCAGTATCATTTCTAAAAAAATATACACTAAACACATTCCATATGAAACAAAAGACTTAAGAAGCAAACATGATTTGAAATACTTAAATTTAAATTATTATTTTTTTAAATGTATTTTATATTTAAACATAATTTAAAATGACTCTAAACATAATACTCATACTTTTATTACTCTTTTACTCAATTCAAATTTTCACTCACTCAAGCTTTAATTATGCTCTTTTTTAAAAAGCACTCCATTTATGAGCGTATTCAGCAAAACTTCGTGAGCAGAAAAAAACATCAAAAGCAATTTTTTTTTTTTGAAATGAGTAAAATCTGTGTTGGCCATTGCTGATGGCTGTTGACTGTTTTTATTTATTTTGTTTTTATGTTAACAACAAATTTAAACTTTTGTTTAAGCCAACAAACAATTTTTCTTGAAGGTGTTTTTTTCTGTTTTTCTTTTTGTGTGATATTGTGTGTCTGTTTTTTATTTGAATGTATTTGTGAGGCTTTTACTATTTTGGCAGTTTTTGTATTTAAAAAAATGTTTTTGCAGTATAAAATACAAAAAGTTTTTATAAAAACGATTCATTTAAAGAGCAGAGCTCCAATGTTAAATAACAAAAAAGGAATACAAATTAAATAACAAAAATTAAATTACAGAAAAATACTTTTTTAAATAATTAAATAAAATTTAAAAAAAAGTGCAGTGATTTGTTGGTTAAAAAATAAAAATATTTAATTAAGAAAAAATATTTGCTTTTTAATTTTTAATTTAACTGAAAACTAAAATTAAAAAGAGAGTGAAATAATTTGAAGAAAAAAGTGTTAAAAAAACTTTTTATTGAATTTTGGTTTCAAAAAACCAAATCAAATAAAATAAACAGGATTATTTTTAAAAAAGGATCATTTGGATTAAATTTTTCTTATAAGAAAAACAAAAACAAAAAATGCAGTAAGTGTTTTTTTAACTAAATAATAAAACAAAAACCAAAAACTCTAAGATGTTGCATCTAGTTAACATTTGAAGTGTAATTAAAGTGTTGCAATTCATTCTGATTTGAATTGAAAAGAAAAGCTGACTCATTTTTTAGTTCAAAAGCTTAAGGGCTTTAAATGAAGTTAAGACTCTTAGTAACAAATATATGCAAATTGTGTTTATTTAACATCTGTTTTGTATAAAATTCTCAATTTTAGATATTTTTTTCTAAAAAAATAATAATTAAAAAAAATCAGTTTTTTGTGATGAAGTTTCAAAGACTTGATGGGGAAAAAGACTCATATTTTTCAAACTTATTTTTTTGTGGGAGTTTTTTTTTTAATATTCCCAAAGTTTAGCTTCTTCTTAAAATTTCATATCTTAAGTTTTATTAGTATTTTTATGATTGTAATTTTTTTATTTTCTTGTCAAAATTTTCTGCACATTTATTTTTTTTCAAGTTGGTGTTTCTGTCAATCACTTATTGGTGTGTAAAAGAGTTTTCTTAATATCCATTTTTTTGTCTTGACAACAAATACAATACGACAAAAAAAATTGTGATAATTTCATTAACTACGTGGGTTTTTGTACGTTTCGTTTCGTTCTTTATCACTTTTTTTTAAACATTACATTTAAGTATGTGTCTTAAGTCTTTTGTTTTGTTATTAATATCAAATTAATTATTATTTGGCAGACACAAATGTAGACATTTTAATAAAACAACAATAAAATACAAAAAATAAAAAACTTCAAACATAAACATAATTCTTATTCCGGATATAAAAAATGAAAATGAAAAAATAAATATAAAAATAAAAAATAAAATATTAATAAAAAATGTATTGGTTACAACTGGAAATTGTAAAATTTACAGTTTAGTGAAGGTGGCATTAATATAGTGATTAGAATCTTAAATAAGAGAGGAGTTAAAAAAAAAACAACAACAAAAAAATATATAAATAAAATATGAAGACTTTAAAAAAAATTAACATACAAAGTTGTGGTACAATGCGTTTGTGCAGAAGTTTGTAACGGACAAAATCGCATTTCGCATTTTTCTTTTAAGATATATTTATGGAACTAAGCATGTGTCACTTTTTCGCTCAAGAATCATACTTACTGAAAATGGTTATAATGGATCCATTATTTCACTTAGCCCCCATACATATTTTCCTCCTGGAATGGATGTTAAGAACATAAAAGTCCTAAATATTAAGCGATTTGACACAAATAAGTCTTATAATATTCTAAAACGATATTTCTCATAGGTCCAACCTCTCCAAATATCACTTTGAAGTGTTTAAAAATCACATATACGTTAATATTTTAATATTAAGTTAGAATAAATCGCTATACGAGTGTCGATCCATAATTTCCTCTAGTTGCCACATAATTCCCCCCTTGAAAAAATCTTCTTAAAACGTACATAACCCACCTTTAAATATAAATTACAAAGTAAAAATATACGAGAGTCGTTCATTTTTTGTACTTACCATTTGTAAACAACAAAATGTCGTGTTTATCTTAACAACTTTGCTTTAAAATGGAAACAAAAATTTCAAAATTCTATGTTTACATTTTGAGTCTCAGTTATCAATCTATAGTTTCTATATAACTGATTTGATTTTGTTTATATTCATTCGATTCAATTTCATTAAATTCAGATTAAAATTGAGGCCATATGAATGATTCCAACAGATAGAAGACAGACCGACAGACAGACAGGCAGGCAGTCATGCACACAGACATATAGGCCGTCCGTCTGCCTACAGACATACAGACGAACCAGTAAAATAGATAGAAAAACAAACCGTTAAATAGACAGATAGAAACACAAAAACAAAAAAACAAACGGACAGACATAAAGACATTAATAAATACACTGGTGCTTATTACTATAAATGCACATATTTTGTTCATATTTAATAGCCAAATGATATTTTTATTAATCAAATAAGACTTCATTTAAAATATTGTTAACTTAAAACTTTATTTGAATTTCATTTTATTTTTTAAACTTAATTTTAGAATAATTTTAACGTTATTTTTCTATAAACGCACTTTAGTTTATAAGTCGCTATATCTCTATTCATAATGAGTGAATCACTTCACAACGTGAACTTTATTCAATTTTTTCTCATCTGTTCTTTTAAAGACAAATTTTAAGTTTAGTAGAATCAAAGGGTATTAAAGTTATTGTAGCAACTAAAGAAAGTTCAAAGTCTTATCTTTAATTCCATATATATTTTTGTATGCATTCAAATTCATCTTTCGACCACTTTGTCGATTTGAAAGAAAAGAACTCCTAAAAATTTTCTTTAAAAATACTTTCTTTATTGAAATTTGAAGTTTAGCCGTACAGAACTCTTTTAAGGTAAAATGTATTAAAGAAAGGTTGAAGTACTTACTTTAAATTGATATATACAGACGTAATTTATTACCCGAGTAATACTTTTTTGATATAAAATGAAAATACTCAGAAAATTTTGATTGAACTCCTTGTAACTGCATTTGATAAAAACTTTGTGGTTTTTAATCTCTTTGAGGTCCAAAAGAGATTAAAAATATTTTACTCCTAATGCCTTTTTGGATCCATCTGCCTAATGTATTTTTGATTTTAAAAACTTGCAAAATGTTTATTTCATTGACTGTACTTTATTCAAAATGAGAAGTTTAGTTAATTAGAACTTTTGAGGGAGAAATTAGAGAGAAAAGACATTTTTGTTTTGTCCAAATCGAAATTTTTGGGAAATTATTCTGTAACCTTTGAACCTTTTAAGATATGTTAATGGAATATCACATAGTTAGAGCTGAGAAGAAGTATAAGTGCCTATGGGGTCAGGGAGGTAGTTGGTGATTCTTCCGAATCGGGTAGGTTGAGGTATTTTGGAATTAGTTTGAAGGAATTTAAGTGCCTATAGAACCAGGGCTGTAGTCGGTAACTCTCTAAAATTAGTCAAATCGCCAAAAAATCCTTTAATGAATTGATACAAAAGGAATTTTATACATAAATAGACCTTGTTAGCCTCTCTACTACATGCTTACAAGAGTGGGTCATTTCTTACAGTTTCAGAGATACTTATGCCGAAATAAATGCCATTTCACCCTGGATTGTTTTAGTCTTTTTAAGATAGAGGGCTTAATATAGACTCGATAATTTTAACTGAAATTTGTGTTAACTAAATCGCATGAACATCGGGCAAGAACCTACCCACAGCCCTTATCCAAAGTATAAAAAATATTTTTATTAAGTTCATGAATCACAAAGCTTAATTCGACTTTTATAATGTCAGGCTGATAATTTCAGTTAAATTTTTTAACATGATTTGCATGGATTGAGACTTTTGGTATTTCCATACATTTAATCACATTTGACTTACTTTCTTCTTCAAAAATTTTCAATTTCTTACTTTTTCCTACATACAAAAAAACTTGTGTTAAAAGTTTAGTTATTTTCCACACATTTCGATCGATTGGACACACTGTGTTTCGCTGATATAACGAGTTTTTTTTTATATGAATGAAAATTTTGTTTGAAATTGTTACACGTTACGTATTGTAAAATTAATGCAACTTTTTTAATTAAAATAGTTTTAATTAATTTAAACATAAAAATACTCCGGCATAATCAAGGTAATTTCAAAATTTAAAAATATTTTCTAGGTTTTCAAAGAAAATGAATCGATTTGTAATAAAAAATTTACAAAAACAAACACGTTTTCTAATTTGGTTTAAATTTACACTTAGATTAAGTAATATTACACAGATGACTTAAAACACACATAAACTGTGACTTGATTTTTTTGAGAAATAAAATTCGATCTAGTTTAAGATTTGAATTCAATTTTGTTTTTTTTTTCACAATTTTTAGTCTCAAATACGAAAAATTCTTTAAATTTTTTTAAGCGAAATTAATTTTTTTTTTTTGTGAAACATAATTTTCAAAGTCACTTTTTTATTTTTGTTTTATAATTATTATTTAAATTCATAACTTAATAATTAATTTACTTACATTTTTTTATTTTAATCACAGTCTAGAGAGAGATTCTCATCTAAAATTCCCACACCCAGTAAACATTATTGTGTAATTATTTTTCTATTCAGAAAAAAAAACACTACGAAAAAGTTGCAACAATTCACTAAAAATTAAATGAGAAAAAAATATTTTCATTGGCATATGTCAAGGTTAAATTATAGTTTTTTTCTCTCTATAACAATAAAATTTTACAATAAACAATAAAATAACAAAAAAGTAGAGACATTTTAATTGTAACTAAATCGTAAATAACAAAGACGATTTTGTAACAGCGATAATGCTTGTTATGCCCTCCACATAGATACATCTGTGAGTGTATGTGTTAGTGTGTATGTACGAAACATAACGTATTTATACTTCACACGATTTGGTAGTGGAGGGTATTTAAGATTCGGCATAGCCTAATACAACATTCTTACTTGTTTTTGTATAAATTTCATAAAAATAAAATAATTTCAGTTGTTGATTTTTTATTAACAACAACAAATCACAAATTTTCTGCAACAATTAATGTTAAACGAGTTAAAAATGATTCAATATTAATTTTTTTATAAAAAAAAAAGATTTTTCTTTCAATTACAAACTTGTTAAAAACTCATCCAAGTGTTAAAATCAACTATTAATGGCATAAATGCTTAAAATGCATTTATTACATGTGTTTTGTTTCTTTATTAAATTTAATTGAAATTTAAAATGAAATCGTGTTGGTTTTTGTATTTTCGAATTGTTTGAATTCGTCTTTTATCAAAACGGTTCAATGTCTAGTCCAAAAAGTTCATATTGAAAAATATGAACTCTTATTTTTCAACAAATATTTAAACCTGAATTATCATACTTTTCCCTGTATTTTCATTTAAATAAATTTTCCACAGATTAAACAATTTCTTTCATTTCTTGTAAATTTCAATACAGACGTAACATTACAAAGTTCAATGAAATATTTTAATTATGTATAATTAGTTACCCTAATTAAACTATATTATGTTTAACTATATTTAATATGAATATAAAGTAACTAAATTATAAAATACTGACACTTTGTTAGCGTATTACCAAAATGTAGAGAAATAACAATGTTGTGATTACCATGGAAAACCCTAAGAGTACTTTCAGAAGATCCAAAAAGTACCTCACAAATTATTTCATGATTTTAAATTAATTATGTCTTAGAATCAAAAAAGTACCATTGAAAATTTCATAAAGTACCATAAAATTCCCTTTGGTTAATTTCATCTTTTTCGAACAATTAATATTTAATTCTATATCTATAAATTAATTTTTTACAATAATACAAATGGTACCTTTAGAAAATCCAAAAAGTACCACACAATCCTATGTTGACGATTCTCACCTAATTAGGTCCATATATCTTAAATATCATGTTTAAAGATTAATTAATAAGGAAAAAACAAAAGTGCCACCAAAATATTTAAAAAGTACCATATAATGACACAAAGTACTTTTTATCAATATGTATAATTTATTTCATATGCACCACTCGTAAGTACCATTACAAAATTCAGAAGTACATACAACATCTTTTAATATAAATTTTAATTTCCCTTTTATCCAAATAATTAAAATCTTTTTCAAATTCTCTCGGTAAAAAAGTACCAGGTTATTACTCGAATTGGCAACTATTTATGATTTGCTGACCATCTTACAAATATAAACCTCATTTTATTTGACTTAATGTACCAAATTTTAAATAGATAGTAGTTTTATATTTTTATCCCCTTTTTGGTACTTTTTTCCGATCCAAACAAATTTTTCAATGAATTCAAAATAACATTGCGATTTCATAATAACACTTTGAAACAAATTTCTCAATGAATATGAAAAACAAAAATATTTGCAAACAAAAAGTAAATTTTTTACCCCCTAAACATTAGAATTTCCAAAAAGTACCAAATTTATATATAAGAATTTCATTGCTTTATACACTAGTGAAAAAAAGTGCATTTTTGAATAAAATTTTACACGGACATTCTTGAGAATTTTTTAAATGATTTAAAAATGCACAAGTTCTTAGTGAGTCCAGGGGGAGGAAAGGACACCACCAAAGTTGGCTGTTTGATTGGAATATATTACATGCAAATAGTCCTTACAAATCTTAAAAAATATCTTTCATATAGTTTAAGAGATATTTAGACCAAAGCAAAATTTTGACTCTGAGATATTTTCCATATGATGTGGAAGAGAACATTTGGAATACTGAGAGTGGAATTCCGAAGATGGTTATCTTGGGTATAAAAAATATTAAACAAAAATTGTCAAACTTTAATTATTTATTTAATTAAAATTTAGTTGAGAAAAATACATGAAAATAGTCCACATAATTCTCTATAAAAATTTGATTAAACATGTGGGATATCTCATATTGTTTCAAAGATATAAACATTTAATGAAATGTTAGATGATAACTTCCTGATGTTACACACGGAATGACAATGCTAACATTTTTCGATTCATCGCTCATGCTACACAATGTATCCAAATCGATTTGTATGGGAAATAATTCTATGACTTTTGAACTGTAAGAGATAACTAAATGAAGTTTCAAATATTTAGAGTTAAAGTCTTTTCAAATTCATTTGAAAAAGTATAGATTACTTTCTAGTCTGGGGAGTAGTCGGTGGCCATCAAAAGTTAACCATCTCGAGGATGTTGTTTTGGCAGAAATGAAATTTTAAATATAGAATGTCCTTGTAAATCTCCATTAAAGGAGGAAGGAAATCTTTACGGAAATACGTGAAAAATAAAATTGTTTCAAATATTTTCACTCAAGCCGTATCCAAATTTTGTCACTTTTTTTAATCTTTATATATAAAATATAAAGTATGTATACATGTATAAATGTATGTATTTATGTATGTATGTATGTATGTATGTATGTATGTATGTATGTATGTATGTATGTATGTATGTTTGTAAAATATAGACTGTAAAACGGCTGGATCAAATTTGATTAAAATTTCACAGAATGATCCCAAAATATCCGAAAATAACAAAGACTATAAAAAATTCCGATGGGACCATGGAGAGAATTTAACAACACCCCCCCCCCCCATAACAAATAAATATTGATTATCGAAAATTTCAGAACAATAAAAAAGTTAATTTTTAAAACACATTTCTTACGGATTAAGATTTTTGATATTTTCTAATGGAAAAGTATAAATATTTCTAATTCCCTGATTTGTTCATACACGCACCAATAGACCATACACACACCATCGAAACACATATTTTCTATATATAACTTTTTCTCAACCAAATCGTAAATAAAACTTAGAGATCATTTTCATAATTATACTCGAGGTAACGAATTTTGGAGATTCACTCTTTGCCTCCTGGACCCACTGGAGCATGAGAACATTCAGATCAATTGGAAAACACTTCAAGAATAGACATACCAAATTTTAATAAGAAATATTCATTGGATCCAAAGTTACAGAATTATTTTCAAAATAACGTTATTAGACCTTCACTTTCAAAAAAATAAAAATAAATATGATCATTCAATTGAGTTATTTATTTCCATTAAATTATTATTTTCCATCATTTTTACAAAATTATCTAGAATAATAATTTAACTTTAATTTACAATAAATTGATTTAATTTCTTGCAACAAACTTTAAATGAGTCATTACAATTTGAAATCAAGATTAAAAACAACCTTGTAAATATTAAATCTTTGTTCTCTTTTTAAATCCCAAAAAAAAAACAACAACAATAACAATAACAATACAAATGAGTGGTTACGATGAATATAAGAAAAACAACAAAAACTAATGAAATTGATTACTAAATAATAAATTTACTTCTATTTATTTAGAACAAAGATCATATAACTAACCACAACATACAAGACAACAAAACAAAACGACACACAAATAAACCCCAAAATCTAGGCTAATATCTGACAAAATAAAGACCCTTTCAATGGATTAAACAAGAAAAATATATAGACGACTTCTCCAAACAACAAAATCATAAATAACGAAATAACAGAAAACGCCTTTTTAATAAATAAAAGAAAATGTATAAATAATTAATATTTTATATGGCAAAAAAAACAAAAGACTTAAGCAACATGCACCATAACTGAGTAGTAACGAATAATAAATCAAATTTGTTGTTGTTTTTTATTTTTCATTTATATCACATTTTTATCTCTATTTTGCATATCATACTCTGCATTTTCAAATAAATGCATAAACGCATGATCATATTTCAATTATGCGTTAAAAAAATCTATAACATTCTGTAATTTTATGCTTTTAGCCCCAAAATAGAAAAATAGACGAAAATTTCAACAAAATAAAGTGTTTCTTTAATGGTTTTTATTACGGCCATTTAATGATAAATAAAATATAATAATAACGCAAAAAAATTTATATATATCAAACAATTTACAATATTTGAAATATGAGCTTAACCATTCACTTCTTTTTCTTCTTAACATACAAAACAAAAACATAAAGACAAAAACATGAGAATCTAGTATTTATGAAATAAAGTGAATGAATAACAGAGTGACTGAATAACTGAGTGAATGAGTGAGTGACGTCTAGGCAAACTGGGGGCACATTGAATGAATGAATGAATAAAATGCATTCAGATGTATAGATTGCGTAGACGCCTCAAAATAAATTCACAACACTTTAAATTGAAAGTTAAAAATTGAAACAGCAACAACAACAAAACAAACAACAAAAAATATCAAACTGTAATAATAACAACAATTGCAGCAATAGACAACGCCTGTTATGGTACATGTTATGTTAGATATGAGCAAGTGTGTATGTGTATGTGTGTGTTTGAATATGCTACTGACATACGAGCACTTTTGTACTAAATAACATTAAATGTTACCAACAACAAGTGCTTGTTTGTGTGTCTGAATATAAGTGTGAGTGTGTGTGTTTGTGTTGGAATATGAAAATGTATTTTTTTGATTTTTTATTCAGTTGCAGCATCAAACGGATTTATTTACAGATTTTATTAAATCAAGAAAATTTTAAATAAAACGATTTCTTTATTACATAACAGATTTTCAAATTCAATTGCCACAATTTAAATTAAATTAATTTATTTTAAATTATTAATTTGAAAGTAAATTTGTCAAAAATTTCTTAAATATTTAAAGGATATTTAACACAAATATTCCAAAAAAGGAAATTTATAAATAAATTCCTTAATTATGAAAATTTAATTAAAGTTTTATAGATAAAACAAATGTAACATAAAATTTGCTAGATCAAGGAAATTTAGCTATAATTTCAAAAATAAAGAAAATTAAAAAATCTAATAATAAAATATTATAAAAATTTATCAAATTAAATCAAAATAAAGGAAAATTTTCAAAAGTTTCTTTACTAAAGAAAATTCATTAAAAATTTTCTAAATAAAGAAAATTTTATAATTAAAGAAATTTTATGGAAAATAACCTCTAAAACGGATTTATATATAAAAATCCCCTTTATAAAGGGAAATTTCTCCATTGAAAGAAAATTTATAAATAACTTCCTCTATAAAGGAATTTTCTACAAAATGTCCTCTAAATATGAATTTCATAAAAAAGGAATTTTTTAACAAAATTTTTCTATAAAAAATTTTATTGAAAATTTCCTTTCGTAAAAAAGTTTTTTAGAAAAATGTCTCTATAAAGAAATTTCATAGAAAATTTTCCCTGTAAAGAAATTTATAGAAAAATTTCTCTATAAAGAATTTTTATAGAAAATTTTCTCTATAAAGATATTTTATTAAAAATTTTCTATATAAAGAAGAAATTTTATAAAAAAATTCTTTCTAAAGAAATTTATTTTTAAAGAAATTTTGTAAAAAAAATTATTTTTAAAGAAAATTAAAAACAAAATTCTTCATAAAGAAATTTTATAAAAAATTTTCTTTTTAAAGAAATTAAAAAAAATCTTTATAAAGAAATTTTATAGAAAATTTTCTCTGTAAAGAAGTTGAAAATAAATTCTCCATTAATTTTTAAAGAAAATTTTTTCTATTAAGGAAATTTATAGAAAATTTTCTCTATTAAGGAAATTTATAGAAAATTTCCTCTAGAAAGAAATTTAGAAAATTTCCTCTAGAAAGGAAATTTATAGAAAATTTCCTCTGTTAAGGAAATTTATAGAAAATTTCCTCTGTTAAGGAAATTTATAGAAAATTTCCTCTGTTAAGGAAATTTATAGAAAATTTCCTCTGTTAAGGAAATTTATAGAAAATTTCCTCTGTTAAGGAAATTTATAGAAAATTTCCTCTGTTAAGGAAATTTATAGAAAATTTCCTCTGTTAAGGAAATTTATAGAAAATTTCCTCTGTTAAGGAAATTTATAGAAAATTTCCTGAATTAAAGAATTTTATAGAAAATATGCTCTATTACTGAATTTTATAGAAAATTTCCGCTATTAATGAATTTTATAGAAAATTTCCTCCATTAAGGAAATTCAGAGAAAATTTCATCTAAAATTTCCCTTTAAAATAAAATTTTTTGAAAATAATTTTCGGAAACAAATTTCTTATAAAAAAGTACTTTTTGATTTCATTCCCTAATTGACAATATTATTAACCTAAAATTGTCCAAAATTGAGTACAAATAATTACATAATTTAAATTATTTTCACAAATAAAGCTTTAAATAACATATAAACTTGTACAATTATCATTCGACCTTAATTTAAAATGTATTTTTTTAATACCAGAAATAAATTTGCATAAATTTCTTAAGGCCACAATAACATTTAATGAGAGAAATTATATTTGGCACATGTTTCTTTGTCATCGAGTAAAAATAATATTATTTATTTTGGCTGCAATTTAAAACAATAACGCTTACCGAGCACTTGTCCACACACCAATTTTTATTAAAACAAACAAAATAATCAATTGAATTGTTAAAACATGATTTTGCTATAATAAATTCCAATATACATATGTGTGTATAAATCTGTACATACACTAGAGCCTCGATTTGCGTCGTTAATGGTGACCGGAGAAACACGATTGAAATGACACAAATCGAATCAAGTGTTTTTTATATTAATGTACTGAAATTAAATTTATTGATAAAATATTCAAAACCGGACAAAAAAAATTTGTATTTTTGATTAAAAAAACAAGTTAATCCAACCATTGATGGCTTCGAAATCATCAGAATTTCCATTACTTCTAGATGCAATATTTTTCTTAAGGTCGGAGTAAATAGTAGGAGCTTTATTTGCACAGTGACATTCTTCACTTCTTCTGATCTTTTTACCAAATTGAAAGCAGGGACTCCATATTAATCAATTAGCGATTTCCTGCTACAGTACATTGTTTAGATTGGGGTGGTGTGCGAATTTTAACTGATTGATTTATTTATCATTGTATCTATTGCAAATTGTTCTTACTGTTGTAGTACAAAAACTCGTCCTATATAAACAGCATTTTCTTCCGATTTCAAACGTTTTATTAGGTATAATTTTAATTGCAAACTTAGTACTTTTCTTTTACTTTGACTCATTTTTTTACGACCAAATCGCATACTATATTCTTACCATAACCAGATATCTATTCTCAGCACCACTTATATAACAAAGAAAAGGGAGCTTCCCCTATTTTACGCAATCTAAAATATTTATTGTACAAAAATTAACCGTTAGTAGCGACGGAATGGATATCAAAACGACACAAGTCAAACCGATACAAATCGAATTTTATTAGTTCGCAAGTCGGGGCTCAAGTGTCTTTATAAATCTATATACAGACATATCTATATATACATTATATTTAATTTGCCAACAATTTTTTTTTTCAAAAATCAATATAATATAAATTCCATTAATGATCTGACATTATGGTTAACATTAAAGAGCAATGACGATCAAAGAAATCATCATCATCATCATTTAACTGTTAAATGTTCATAATGGAATAAAAAGTAAAAGTATAACAAAAAAAAACAACTTAATGTAATGACCTCAATTAAGATATTGTTAATAATTTAGATGATTTAACATCTCACTCCAAATAATTTATTACAAAATTTTGTTGCTTAAATACCAGTAGTTTTACATTAAATATTTTATTTGCTATTTAAAAACACTGAACCAAAAAAGGTAGTAAATAGAACGAAAATAGGTGTAGAATTGAAGAAAAGTGGGTTAAGTATCAGCCAACAAAACCTTTCTTCATCATAACGAAAATATTTATTAATTTTTCGTAAATTCTTCAAATTGACGAAAAATTGTCAATACTGACTATTTGAATTTGTTTAAAAAAATTCAGTTAATTTTAATAAATAATAATTAATTGATAAAAATAAATTCTTTATATTGATGAATATTATTCAATTTAAATTAAATTTAACTTAAATTTACGAAATTTTAGTAAAATTGAAGAAAGAATTACGTTAAATTGTTGTAATAAATGAATACATAAAATATTTAGGATCAAGGGAAGGAGTACTACCCATACAAAACAAATATTGATTATAAAATATCTTAAGAAATATAACAGCGCGAATTTTCAATTCTGTTACCTACGATTTACTCAAGGAACAGTTTTACAGGACAAAATGTAGTTGGATAATATAAAAAATTTTTTTTACAAATGAAATAGTTAAATTAACACAAATTTTTATTTAAAATAACTTTATTTTAGTACGTAGAATTGAATAAATTTGTGTGTTATTTTACTTACGACGCGTAACTGTGGTTTTTACTAAATATCTGTTGATATAATATTTATAACATATTTATTTCATTAATTTCTTAAAGAAATTTTATAAATTTTACAAATTAAATTTCTTTATTTAAATTTTTTCGTATATTTGAAGAAAACTCTTCAATTTGAAGAAAAATTATGTTAAATCGAATAAAAGTCTCTTTATTTGACAAATTCTTTTTCGTTAAAGTTCTACGAAAAATTTTCGTTGATATTAACTACGACATTTGGTTCAGTGTAAACGAAATTATTAATATTTAATGTAAATATTTATTTAAATTAATTTTTATTGAAATTTGATTTAAAAAAATTAATTCCATTTAATGAGTTTTGTTTCTTTTTATATTTGTGGATGAATTTTCAAATCATATAGAAAAACATTAAAAGTGGAAGACTAAAGTTAATTTAAGATGACGTTTTTAACCGTTATTTTGTGTCTCAATTTTTAAATCGTTTTTTTAATTTTCCAAATTGAACTGAATATTTAATTGGATTAAATGCAAATTTTGAATTTGAAATCATGACATAAATAATACAAGTATTGAAAGCTTTTTTCATATTAGAAAAAAATGCATATATTTTTTCAGTTTTCTTTGATACGAAGAAAAGTTTAAATAAAAAATTTTGGTAGAGAAAATTTTCACTAATTTTTCTTGTGAAGAAAATTCTCCTTTAAATTTTCAACAAAGAGAAAAATTGCTATAAATTTCCTTAATAGCGAATGTCCTTATGGAGAAAACTTTTTTATAACTTTCTTTATAGAAATTCGAGGAAATTTTCTTTGAAATTCTTTAATAAAAAAAATTCTATAAAATTTCTACATAGAGAAAATTTTGCATAAATTATCTTTTTGTAAAAAAATCTTTTAAGAATTTTTTATGAATTCTTTTTTACATTTATATAGTTTTCCTTTATAGGAAAAATTTCATATAAATTTCCTTTAGTAAAAATTTCCCTTATGGAGGAATTTTTTTATAAAATTCTATTTAAAAAGAGAAAATTTTTATTAAATAACCCTTTTGAAAAGAAATTTACAATTAAACTACTTTAAAGCAAAAAATACTATGAAATTCATTTAACAAGAAACAAGAAACCTTTTTATAAATTTTAGGAATTTTCTTTTTAAGGAAATTTCTATTCTTTAATAGAAAAAATTTCCTATAAAATTTTTCAAATAGAAAAAATTTTTATAAAATTTTTCTAACAGCAAAAATTTCCTATAAAATTTTTTAATAGAAAAAAAGTTCTATAAAATTTTTTAATAGAAAATTTCTATAAATTTTTTTAATAGAAACAAATTTCTAAAATTTTTTTAATAAAAAAAAATTCTATACATTTTTTAATAGAAAAAATTTCTATAAAATTTCTAATAAAAAAAATTTTATAAAATTTCTTAAAATTTTTTAATAGAAAAAAATTTCTATAAAATTTTTCTAATAGAAAAAAATTTCTATAAAATTTTTTAATAGAAAAAATTTCTATAAAATTTTTTTAATAGAAAAAATTTCTATAAAATTTTTTAATAGAAAAAAATTTCTATAAAATTTTTCTAATAGAAAAAATTTCTATAAAATTTTTTAATAGAAAAAATTTCTATAAAATTTTTCTAATAGAAAAAATTTCTATAAATTTTTTAATAGAAAAAAATTTCTATAAAATTTTTTAATAGAAAAAAATTTCTATAAAATTTTTTAATAGAAAAAATTTCTATAAAATTTTTTAATAGAAAAAATTTCTATAAAATTTTTTAATAGAAAAAATTTCTATAAAATTTTTTAATAGAAAAAATTTCTATAAAATTTTTTTAATAGAAAAAATTTCTATAGTTTTTTAAAAAATTTTATAGAAATAAATAAATAATAGAAAAAAATTTCTATAAAATTTTTTAATAGAAAAAATTTCTATAAAATTTTTTAATAGAAAAAAATTTCTATAAAATTTTTTTAATAGAAAAAAATTTCTATAAAATTTTTTTAATATAATAAAATTTCTATAAAATTTTTTAATAGAAAAAAATTTCTATAAAATTTTTTTAATAGAAAAATTTCTATAAATTCTATAAAATTTTTTTAATAAAAAAAATTCTATAAATTTTTTTAATAGAAAAAATTTCTATAAAATTTTTTAATAGAAAAAATTCTATAAATTTTTTAATAGAAAAAAAATTTCTATAAAATTTTTTAATAAAAAAATTCTATAAAATTATTTTAATAAAAAAAATTTCTATAAAATTTTTTAATAGAAAAAAATTTCTATAAATTTTTTAATAGAAAAAAATTTCTATAAATTTTTTTAATGAAAAAAATTATAAAATTCTCTCAAATTCTTTAATAGAGGAGATTTTCTACAAAATTTATTTAAAAGAGAAAATTTTGTAAAAAAATTTTTAATAAAAATTTTCTATAAAAATGGGAAAATTTTATCTAAATTTCTTTGTAGTGGAAATTTTCTATAAAATTCTCTTTATCGAATAAATTTTTCATAAATTTCTTTATGAAAGAAAGTTTCCTTAAAATTCCTAAATGGAGGATTTTTTTGAAAAGAATTTAAATTTAACATAAAAACAATTCAGTTATAATTTAATAACCTTGATAGTAAATAAATAAACGTGGACTCAATGATTGAGTTATTGCGTACAAAAAAAAAAATAACCTTTCTTTATAAAAAAAATAATTTATTATTAACAACAATTTGTAATAAACATTATTTTTAATGTTACAAATTTAAATTAACTTTGTAAACCAAAAAAAGTATAATAAAAAATTAAATTTAAAAAAAATGATTACAACATTTTTTTGTATAAAAATAAGTAAAAATTTATAACAAATAAATACATATTTGCAATTAAAGTGACCTTAAATTGTTAACATTTATTTTTGTGGCCAAAAAGAAAAGGTAACAATTAACAACTACAATAAAAACAACATTTGTAAATAATAATGATGATGGTTAACCGTTCAATTATGGACGAAAATAGAAAAAAACTAAAAAAAAGAAACGTATAAAAAAAATAAAAACAAATTATAGTTGTTTATACCATAACAATAATCATTTGTTATGGTTACGACAACCAAACAAAATCTTTCCCAGACAACTCGTCCACTTTTAGCTTTAAAGTTGTGGCAATTAAAAAATGTTAAACACATAAACACACAAAAACACATACACACATAAATTTTTAATTAAAGGTTATTGAATGAAGATGTGTGACATACTTTTATTATGGATTTTATAAAAGTAACAATAATGCATGTTTGGGATTCTAAAAATTTTAATTATATAATGAAATTTTTATAAAAAACAATAAATAAATAAATGAACCGAAAGTAACACGAACATTAAGTCAAATTATGGGGTTTATAAATAAAAAGGGGGAGGGGTTTTTTTGAAGGAAATATTGGCAGATGAATTATGAAGAATTTTAACTTTCAAAAAATAATTGAAATTAAATATTTTATAAAAGAAAAACTATTTTTAAAAGATTATTAAAAAGAGTCTAATAATTTATATTAGATTTCTATAGTTTTTCCATGTTAAAAATCAATGTTATCTAAAAAAGCACTTAAATATTAAAATTTTGTAATTTGATTGAAATAATTATTTGCCACAATTCCTTATGACATGTATTGGGTATATAAATTAATAACACTTAATGAGTCATAAATGAGTCGTTTAAGAAGATTTTGATAGTTTTTGGAATGAAAATGAAAAATATATATTCATTATTATTATGACAAAATTCTTATTTGTAATTGACAGTTTTATGAAAGTTCTTCGCCTAAACTTTGAAATTGCCTTAGATATTGGTCTATATCTTTTGATATATTAAACCGATTTTGCTGATTTTAAAGAGGAAACTTCTCAGGACTATAGCAAATACTTAAACCAAAATTCATTAAACTCTGTCGTTAATGCCAACAACAGACAGACGGACAGACTGATAGACAGACGACAGACAGACAGAATATATATACATTATGGACTCTAAAATGACTTCTTCTTAGCGTTACACATGGAATGACAAAATTTATATACTTTTTCAAAACTTGCAGTGGTTGAGGGTATAAAAATAACAAGCATATAAAAATATATATCATTGTACAGTGGGGCAGAATCGTTTTTTCTTTCTTTCTTTCTTTTTTGAGAAAGCATAAAAGAGCTACGAATGTTTTGGAAATAGAACAAAATTGTTTGCAGTGTCTCAAAATATTTAAGAAAAATACCAAAAATGTATTTTTTGGATTTTATTCTATGAATTCCAGATTAATTACAGGCCAGAAAAAGCTATTTCCAGATGATTTACAATATATCAGGATTTCTAAAGCTCTATTTTGTTTTGAAAGTCGTGAAAGCCTTTTTCCCATAATTGTGAGGCAAAATCACAAAAATTTGATTTTTAGGATTTTATTATAAGTCCAGATAAATCCTCCATGAGATTCAAAGTTACACTCTTCTACTATTAAAATGCCAAACTTTATATGATTCCAATCAGGCGATCAAAACTTACACATTCATTTCTAATGAAATATATTCTGCCTCAGTGTATATTGGAAACAGATCATTTTGTGTAATGAGCTGATGAAATCGGATCAGACGATCACATGCAACCTTAAACGAAGAAAATTGACTTGTTTGAAAAAAGTAATAAACGGCAGACAAATCTCAAATTGTTTTCAGATTCAAATTGTTTTCAAATTTCTTTCAGCATAAAACTCTCGATCACTTTTTGGAAGATTTGTTAAAATAATCAGGAATTTGTTAGATGAGAAATTTAATCTTATAGCCAGTACCTTGTCATTTGTCTTGATCAATACAGAATGTTTCTTTCAGAATAAGCTCTACTTTAGAACAGGATGATATAAACAAGTTTGGTTTTATGCCTACAGAAAGTTAAAAAAAGTTTTGAACAATATTTATACTCTACACCACCGAAAGTGGTTGGGGTATTATGTAATTGTGCTGATTAAGTATGTCGTTCGACTCAGAATCGCTTTCGATTTAAGGTTATCCGTCCAGCTGGCTGTCTATGTAAACATTGTGGGCAGTTTATTGCTTTGAAATTTATTGCATATTATTATTTTAGCCCAAGGACGAAGCAATTGAACATGTTCGGTGCCATATTTTGAGGTACCTCCCATACAAATGTTCTTCCCGAAATGGGGTTTTAAGGTCATAAAGTCCTTAAAATAAAGATATTTAAACGAAATTTGGCACAAGTAAGTCTTATAATATTCTAAAACGATGTGCCAAAATATGCGAGGCTCGATCCATCCATTCTCATAGGTGCCAAACAAGCTCTCTTCCCCTTTTAATGCTTAAAATCTCACATATACGTTGGTATTATAATAATTGGTGAGATTAAGACAAATATAAGGAAAAATCAATGTGCACAATTATACGAGGGTTGGTTCATATTTTTTGTAGTTCCCATATAACCCTCCCCCCCCCCAAAAAAAATTCATTTTAAAACGCATACATTTAACATAAATGTTAGTGTCACAATAATGTTCTGCACCATTTTTATCCGACGACGTGCTGTTGGGTATTAGATAGTCGGGCTTAAGCGACTATATTTTATTACTTGTTGATAACATTAACTTGTAAATCCAATAATTATTTGCCTTAATCCATAATGATTTTAAAACTTAAATAAATCTCAAGAAAAAAAAACACACACACAAATAACATAAATTATAGATTTCTAATGTAATTTATGAATCAGGAAGTTTCAGGATAATGGCAAAAAAGCACTTTTACCTCTTAAAGATATTAAAATAAAATCACAAAATTAACTATTTAAACTAAAACTAGGACACAACCTGCTGATCTACTTTTTTTTAAACTAAGCGATCACAGAAAAACATTAAACAGAGAAAACCGGCTTTAATAGCAGTAAAAAAGAAAGAAAAACCTCAAATAAAAATATTTCCTAGTAAAATGATTCAAACACATATAAACAAATAAACTTGTATGCGTTTTTATGCAATATTTGGTAATTTTTATTTTCGATTTTTAGCAAAAAATAATAGTTTTTTTTTTTTTTTTTTTTTTTTTTTTACAAATTATATGAAATTCAGCTACTTTGGATGACAGATAAAAAACTAAAACTATTTCTTATAGCATAAATTACAATTTTATAGCAAATTTCTTACTATTTGAAGAAAAAAGAAAAATATTTTTACATTTTACAAGTGAAAACAACATTGAATTAAAGTTTGAAAACAAATTGCATCATTTTAAGGCAATAAAATGGAAAAATGCGATAAATTAGAAATTTGTAAAATTGTAAAAATACAAGTTACAATTTTAGTTGTTTCTTATGATTGAAATTGATATAATTTGTTAAAAAATAACACTTATTTAGGAGATAAATAGTTTTGCAATTAAAATTTTAATATTTCAGAAATTTTATTGAATTTGGATTGATATGATATGATATCGTTGTGGTTATTGGCACCTAAAAGTATGAAATTTTAAAACTAGTTACGATTAAATCTAGCAACATCCTATAAATTTAGTTAATGTTGTACTTAGAGGAAACATAAAAACTGTTACACATATTTTATACCATTAAAAAAGTTTTATATAATTTTTATGGACATTTTAAGGTTCTCCGAAAGTCCTAAATACCAATCATAAATCTGCGCAGGCGTATTGGGAATAAGAAAATTTATCAATTAAGATTATTTCTAAAGAAGTTATGGACTCAGTATAATATCACACATCGATTTATGCTTATATTTATCTTAATTTGACTCACTATTATTTCAGTAACAATATCATTGGGAGTTTTTAATGGGACTTATTTCAAAGTGCTATAACAAGAGACTCCCCTTTATAAATTCAGATTCACAAAAAGATAAGTATATACGTATATGCAGGCTCTACTTTTAAAAGTACCAGGTCTTTTTTAATAATTCCACTCATGACCATTTGCGATACATTTATCAGGATCTTATTTTTACTTTTGCAAAGCGGATAAACAGACTCATGAAATCAAAGTCGATTTAACTATGTATGTCCATCTGTCTGTAAGTCTTACGATTGTTGACACACTTAAATTATTTATTATTATCTTGATTTATATTAAAACTTAGTTCAGTAATTTAGAAATTATAGACCGATATCTGGGACAACGGAATTTATATCTAAAATATGATAAGTATAATTATATTATTTCATTTAAAATAGTTTGTTTTTGTCAGTGTGAATTCCATTCCGATAACAGAGAAGTGTAGCTTCGCAACATTTAAAATCTGGAATCTCTAGGTACTCGATGGTTGGTGTTATAAAGCCTTAAAAATATATCTCAAACATTAAACATTCTTAAACATCGGTGTCTATTTAAAGCTGACATAAACAAATATATGTTTATTTCTGTTGAAGCTTTAAAGTCGAGTAAAAATAAAAAACTGATCCGATATCAAAAAATATACTTATTTTAAAGATTTTGTTGATATTTTCTTGATTTTCCTCTCATATATGAGAAAATTCTATTATTTAAGTGGATTTTCGGATGTGGATGTTATGAGGACTATAGAAAATAATGGACCGATTCTACCAAATTTTGTTTGGTATTTTTTGGTTGTAAAAGTCTAAAATATACGAAGTATATTTAATAATACTAAGTTTTTTTTTTTGAGACTCAGAAAGTGATTCTGAGGCGGAAGGTGTAGGTGTTTAAATATGGGGCGAAAACGCATATCCCAAAAAACATAGGTTATAAAAAAATTCGATAGGATCAATGGGGGAGAGGTACCCCCAACAAAGAAAATATATATTGCCTAATATCTAATAAAATATTGAAGTGAACGTATTAAGATTTCACCTCCGATTAATTAGGCAAATGTGGGACGAATAATATTAATTGGTGAATATCTAAGGAGCTTTTAAAGCTAATTTTTTAAATTTGGACCCAATCATTTTCCTGTGAAAATGGACTTTTAGGATCAGAAAAAAACTATCCACCATACAAAGATAAAAAGAGATGTACTCTCAATTCAAAGCAAACATTGATAATAGAATATCTGCAAAACTATTACGGCGAAAATCCTCCAGCAAAACACACCGAATAGAAGGTAGAAGTATATATATATATGATAGTATATATAGTATATATGATAAACATGTCTGTTAGTGTGAATTAATTAAACATTTTCACAATATCTAATGGTGACAAATGACTCATCTTTGTATTTAAATCGAATAAGGAAATAATAATGTAATTTAAATGAAATATTGTTTTAATGATAATACAACTATAATAAAACAATAAATTACTTCATTGCAATACAAAACTATTTATTATTAATAATTTTATTTGTGAAAAAACAAAAACTACAACAAAACTATTAGATACCAAAAAATATTAGTTATTACAAAATTATGTTATAACTGCATAAAAAGGGTTTGTAACTCTAAAATAATAAAAATAAGACTTTAATATTATGAGTTCTTTTATAGAAAAAAAAAACATTTAAAATAAATTAATTCAACAGATTTTGTCGTCAGATTTTTGTTTTAAATCATAAAATTTTTTTAAAAATATTTTAATATTATTTTTACACACAGAAAAAAACCAGGAAGTAAAATCAACATTGAACATAGTTGATTTAAGATTGAATAAATTATTTTTTTCATTTAGGTTAAATTGAACGTGTTTACATTTGTGGTGAAATAATATTGTAGATATTAGAATTGTTCGTTATTAATATACAAAATTATATAACGATTAATTTTTAAAATTACTTTAAAGTACTAAAATTTCAAGAAGTAAAAAATCAAGAATATTTGCAAGAACCTGTTTTTACTGTAAAACAATGTTAAATAACAATTTTTTGTCTATGAAGAAAAATTATAACTGAAAAAAAGTTAAATTATTTATATTTCAATTAATTTTACATTGATTTTTTTCTGTGTGTATACCCTCCACCACCACAAGTAGTTTAAATTTGTCATGTGAAACACACTCATCTCAGACCCCATATTGTATATATATTTTGCATTAAATCAAAATCGTAGTCTATTTATCTACATCTGTCTGTTGTTTACACTCTCACATCCAAAATAACTTCAGAGCTCTATCAAATTTAGCCTGAGATTTTTTTTATAATCCTGAGAAATTTTCTATTAAATCGATTCAATTTATAAAAATATATAGACCGATATCTGAGACAAACTCTAAGTTCAAGTGAAAAACTTCCATAAAATTGTTATCAATTATAAATCTCCAAATTAGAATGAAATTTTGTCAGAATATTGAGTTGTATGTACTTCATTACCATTACAAAAATGAACAATTATCGGTTCAGTTGAAATAAGGTTATAGCCAAAAATATAACCAATTTTTTGAATCATTAAGTGTTCTTGTGTTATACTCAAGAAAAACTTTTATATATTGTGTAAGTTTGTGAGTGTACGTGTGGGTATTTATGTAATAACATTTACTTCACTCGCAGTTGTGGTGAATGGTATAGAAGATTCGACACTGCCGAAACTTCTTCCGAATTATTTGTTTATAAAATATTTGGTTATTTTTTCTTATACCCTACACCACGGTAAGTTGTCGGTGTATTATGCGTTAGTGCTGATGTTTGTAACATACAGAATTAGAATTAGAATTAGAATTAGAATTAGAATTAGAATTAGAATTAGAATTAGAATTAGAATTAGAATAGTGTAACATCCACTTTTAAATACACCATTCGAGTCAGAATCGCTTTGTAAGTCCATTTAACAATACCCGTCCATCTATCTGTCCGACTGGCTGTCTACGTGAATTTTGTGAACACTCTACAGGTAGCAATTTTTGAGATATCTTAAAGAAATTTGGTAAATGTTCGATGTCCCATACAAGCCTCCTTTCAAATATCGCTTCAAAGGGCATAGATCTCATAAGTACGTTAGTATTTTAATAAGAACTGGACAAATAAAGGGTCGGCCCATTATTTCTAGTCTAGTGCTAGTATCATAATAATGTACTTCACACTTATTTATACATCAGGAAAACAAATTGTTCATAAAATTTTCGTACCTGTCATTTTAAACTAACAATGTGGTGTAGATTATTGTATAGTCGGTCTTGACCAACTGTAACAATTTTACTTGTTTATTTAATAATTTATGTTGTTAACAATAAAGTTGATTTTGCAAATGTCTATGAAAATTAAGAAAAAAATTACATAAAAGCGAAAAACATTTGATTTTTTTATGCGGAGAAAATAATTTCTAACAAGATTTTTTATTTTAATTTTTTTCCTCTTTTTCGCAAATTATATAACATTAAAAGGTAAATTCATTTTTTATTAATAACAAAACCATTATAATGCAAAAATATTTGCTACTTTTTTCCATTTAATTTAAATTGCTACCATCATCCCATTACCGAGCTGCTACCAAGTTTTTTTTATTAGAAACCAGTGTCTTCTTAAGTTAAAACATTCATACTCTCATACATAACGTATACATACATAGACATGTGTTATATACACATGTAACTAACTACAAAGAAGAAAAAATGGTAGTTAACATATTTCACTTTGTAACGCATTTGTTTTGTCAATATTTAAAAGGTCAGTTGCAATAAACAACAAAACTGCGACCGTCATCAACCAGTCTTCTTTACTGTTTTTTTTTTTCATTATTAAAATCCCCACTGTAAAGTAAAAGTGATGATCGTTAAAACAAAAACTCATGAAATGAAGAAGAGTTTTTTTCTCATTTATATATATTTAATTTTTTTATTATTTAATATAACTGTGAGAAATAATATAAAAAAACTTAATATAATTTGACTTGAGAAATTATAATCACATGAAAAGCATAATAAAGTTTGTGTTTTAAGTCTTTTGTTTTGCATATAAAAGATTTTGTTTTTTGGAGTTTCAACTTGTCAATTGTGATTTTAATTAAGTTAAGTAATTAACAAAAATTTTATTAACAAATTAAATTATTTACGCTTAACTGGATGTTAGGAAAATATAACAGACATATAAATTAATTAAACAATAAAGTGAACAGCGGAAATGACAGGTGGCAGAGTTTAAAATTTCTATGGCATTTAATTTTAAGTTTAACTTCTTGTAATAAATTATATATTTTCACAATTTAATTATGTAAAATCTGAACTTTTTTATCAAGAGTTGTAATAATTCCTAAACGCAGTGTTCCCAACAATTATGGTCTCAATAATTCTGTTACTTTAAAATTACCTCCAAAATGTTTCATATCTTTTTTATGTTTTGATAGATTTTTTTGAAATAAACTTTAAAATTAAGAAGATTATTCTTGAGATGCTTTACAAGTGATTTGAAGCAGCACAAGTTTATAGTTTGTCTAGGAGCCGAGTTGCAGACTTTCAAACTCGGTCACCTCCATCATTCAAAAAAATCGAACAAAAATTAATAAAGATTTTATAAAATATTTCCTTAAATTACGCGGACACTGATGAGGAGCTTTTTGATCTGCAACAAAAATTCATTATGGTTCCAATGCATCCGCGTGTAACTCCGAAAAGAATCAACTTAGAATTCAAAGAAATTTGGCCAGATTGTTTAATATTATTTCAAGCAGTTTCCTATTTCTTAATAAGAACACACTTAGAACAATAACAATTTGGTCAAGCTTCTTTGAATTCTGCAATCGCTCTAGACAAATATCTGAGACAGAATTCAGCCGTACTACATCGTCATAGCAAAATTTAAATAAATCGGATTAATAGAATGTCAGTGTTCATAAAATTCTTTAAAATAAGTTTTTAAATAGAATTCGGACTTGGCGTAAAATTAAATTTTAAGAACATCAATCCACATTCAAATATGACTCTCTAATAAAACAATTCCGGAATAACTAAGTTTTATGTTTCACCATCCATTATGCAGCAAAAATATTTTTTAGAAAAATTGACTTTAATTTCCGTACTCTATTTTTGGCCTTTAATTTTTGTAGCTTTAACTTTTCGTACAAAATAGTCCGAGCACTGAGCAAATCAGGCTGCTTTCCTAATGGATGAGTTGAGAACTCTTTCGAAAATATTTTCTATTTTTTTTTTTTTTTTTTTTTTTTGACTTAAGAAACTTCATGTGGACCATTCTTTCTAACTGAACTGACGGCAGACATTTGAATACTTTGCCAACTTTTAGTAGGTCTAAGATGGGGTTTTTTGAAAATATTAAAAAATTTTCTAGTAACTTATTTTAATCAGATTAACAACATATTTGATTGTTTGAAATTAAACCAGTATTACCCAGAAGGGATTTTAAAACTACCTTTAGGTGACTCCTTTATTACACATTTAAAGAAAAAAATGTTTAACATAAAAAATAATGATCCAAAAAATGAAAAAATATCAATTTTTCTCTATATGAATATTTTTATTGTCGGATCATTTTTAACCAAAAAATACCTGAGATCAATATTTCCCATTCATTCTGATTTTTTTTTTTTTTATTTGGTTCAAAATTTTATATACTATTTTGAAACTATGGGAACATTCGAGAAGTGTAAAATTAAAATTATTGCAAGGATTTTTTGTTCTAAAAAAACTGATCTGGGTTTAAGTTAAAACTTTTCAAAATCTAATAAAATGCTTCCGCTACTTATTTTATTTGATTTAAAAATCATGTTAAACTTTGTTCCCTCCAACAAAAATATGCACAAACTTAAATCTTTCAGAAAAATTTTGAATTTATTATGTTTATTAAAGAGGTTAAAAATATTAATTTCTTTAAAAACATTTTGGCAGAATTTAAATCGAAATGACCTCGAAATCAATGTTAAAATAATTCTATTCTACATGTAACTGATATTTTTCGATTTTCCAAAAAATACTTAAAATCTTAAAAAAAATAAACTTATGACACCTCAAGGGCCATTTTATTACATTTTTGATGGAAAACCCCAAAAATCTTATATCCATTACAATTAGAACGTTATTTGATATATTAAATAGTTTTTTTGGCCATAAAATTCATAATCTAGTTACACACCTTTGTGGGGGTTTTAAATTCACCAACCAAAAACAGTAGACCTTCTTAAAAATTTAAATTTTACACATATCAAAATTTCAAGAAAAAGAATCTTTTTTGTAGTAATTTATACTCTAGACATACACATATGTATAAATGTATATGTGTGTATCATATGATAAACCAAAAATGTGGCTTTTGGATTCAAATTTGCAACAACAACTTCTATTTCTATGACCTGATCATATAAAGTATAAAAAAATGCCGACAAAAAAACACACACACACATAACAATGAGACCAAGAAAAATCAAAGAAATCGTATATGTATGTTTTTATTTCTTTGAGTGACTGACTAACAGAAGTACTACTTTATATTACATAATCTTATATATAGAAAATTTTATATGAAAACTTTTTTTCTTTTAAAACTGAAGAAGACAACGAAAATTTAAACAAAAAAAAAAACAAGAAAAATTTATAGCGAATAGAAAAACACATAGGGCGACTATGACTTTGGAGCTGACAAATCTTGGAATAACAAAAAATCCCAATAACAACTACAAATGCAATTACAATTACAAGTACAAGTCTATTGTAGTTTGACTTCTTTTATTTGCTTCAACTTCAACCGATTTCTTTTAAATCCAACTTTAGCATTAACAAAAAAAAAAAGGGGGAGAAGAGGGGGGCTATTAAAGTTAAAGTTAAAGGGGTTTTCTTGAAATACTAATATTTAAGTATATAAATATATGTGATTGTCTGTGTTTAACCAAAAAAAACTAAACTACGAAATAAATTTTCCCGCGCACTTTTCTATTATTTGCCTTTATTTTTGGTGGATTTACGTATTTGAGTTGATTTTTTTTTTGCTTCTTCTTTATTTTGTCTTGTTTAGGAATTTTCCCATATCATAAAGATGTTTCATTGATTGCATGTTTAGTTTTTTTTTTTTTGTCTAATTTTGTTGCTAAGAAGTCAAGAAAAAGCAACTAACGCTTTCAAAAAAAAAAAGAAAAAATTGAAGAAGCTTCCAAACAATGTGTTAAACAGTGGTTTCCATTGGAATAAAATATATATTTATAAAAAAACAAATGGATCCCATAATTAATCTTGTTATTATCCAACAATCCAAGAGGATTTCTCATCCTCACTTTTGGAATATTTTTAACCGGCCTTGCAACATGTGACCTAGCCTGTCTTTGGTACAGGCCCCTGATAGTATTTCAAAACCAACTAATACAAAACAACCTTCAGATCTCATCACATACAGAGCACAAATTTGCCCTCATAGATATTTGCCATTTGGGGTTAATTTAGCTGCTTAACAGGGCTTTTTTCTTGGCCAGTAATAATGTGAAGTAAAAATGACTCATTTTTGTAGCATTTAATCATTATTTCCGAAATGCAAACACACATGTCATTCGGCTTTTATTCATATCGGACCAACTTTTCTTGCCATGTTATTGTACGATACCCAATGATGATATAAGTGCAATTTGCGATGGAAAACAAATTGGCCGAAGTAATGCTTAAGATACATTATCATAATCATTTTTCAAAAACGATTTATTGATGTATATCCGTCATGAACTTAGCCAGATATAGATTCATCAACACATCTAGGTCCCATGCCAATGAAATGATTTAACAAGGTTCGTCCTTCTGTCAAGAAAGAAATATTTTTAATCAAAATTCAGTTTCAAATATATTTTGAATTTTTTGGTTTTTAACGCAACCCGATAATTTCAAACATAAGAAAATGAAGAAATTATTCCAAATACTCTTTCCAAATACTCATCATAATCTCTTAAACGAAATCTTTCTGTTAGTATAAGAATTAAAAAGTACAGATATCTTAAATTATAGATCTATGACGAACCTAATTAAAATCGTTGCTGATCGTGATATATTTCATTTAGGATTTGATTTAGTCTGTCTATTCTTCTCTTCAAAGTAGAGTATTTTGAAAAATTCACAGCTACGTTGGTCCAAAGAAACCCTTTGGAAGTTAAGTTTTTTAAAGCATACAACTCACATATGATTTAAAGTTTTCCTATATTAAAATGAATCGATTTATAATTTCCTGAAAAAAAACAACAACTAACAACTTATGGTTTTTATAAGTCGATCGAATTTGCGATATTCCAATCATTGAAATCAAACTAACAATTTTGAAATTAAACACTATTGGAGAACCCTGAAACGTTTACAACACAGTACTTGAGTTCGTAGCATTAAAAATTGAAAACCTAAACAATAAATAACCATTAAAAAAACCACAGGTGATGGATGAGACATGTATCATGTTAAATAAAACAACAACTATAAAGATATTATAGAAACAATCAATGTATTGATCATGTATTTTTGATCTTTTCAAACCATGAAGGTTTTAACTTTGTCACTTTTCCTAATAAATACGATTTGGGAAAATTGAAAAATAATTTTCTTCACGTTTCGCATTTGAATATTAACCTTAAATTAAAGAAAATTTTGCACTTAACTTTTCAAATTTAATACAAAAAAAGTATAAACTTCCACAATTGAGCAATAAAATGTTAAAAATCTATTTTTAATTTGCGAAATATAAATAACGAATAAAAAAAATCGTATTTCTTTTTTTTTTTTTGCAGTTTCAATTATTTCCTACTAGTCTCTTTGGCATGTTTTGTGGGCTATAGTCAAACGGCCGCCACCACAAGCATTACAGCCTCAGCTACCACTGCCAAGCCCCAGGGTTTTCAATCACGTTCCATTGATGCCGCCAGTGATGATGATGCCGATGATGTTTTCGAAACACAAGCACAAACACATTTAGGCTATAGGCAACAACAGCAACAACATCACCTGCAACAACAGCAATATCATCATCATCATCAACAACAGCAACAACAACCACTATACGATTATAGTCAGTCAGAGGAAGATCAAGAAGAACCACCACGTCCCCAATATCAAACACGTAAACAACAAACTTATCAAACTACCAGAGCGGGTTCTAAACAGAAACAGTCAAGCGAAGAGGAAACTGAGGAAGAAGAAGAGGAACCCGATAGACTGTCTATGTTATTGGCTCAATCGAAATTCGCTTGTAATGGCAAAACTACTGGGTAAGTTACGAATTTTTCCCCAAAGTCATAGATTAATAAGCAACACTGTGTAACAACCATTATTACAAATTTAAAAGTCGATTTACATATGAAACATATTGGGTATACAACTTAATAATGCCCATTATTTGCTTTAAAAAATCATTTATTTAAAATGGGTTGATAAATCGAAATAAATTGTTATCAGAAGATAATTGTTTTCTAAATAGTTTTTGACCGGTTTCGCAAAATGCTACCTATGTACTCTAACAGCTCGGACAAGAAATTGCGCGGCCTTCATTTCATCCAACGGAATATGCAATATGTGCGCTTATGCGAATAATTCTGCTCGAGAGTCAGTCTCGTGCTGAACTTGAGATGTAGGGTGAGCAGGCCATGTTGATGTATGTGAGTGGGGTGATCATTCAGGTATCGAAGTGGCGACAATACTGAGATTATGCTGCTTAATGCATTGTCGTATCACACTCTTCTTTGGTAACGCTAGTCGCTGATATGTAACTAAAATGATTTTAAAATGATTTAATCATTTCTTAAGATCGCAAGATCTTCCTTTCGTCAATATGTACATTTCTAGGGAACAGACAATTAGTTCTCTGAAGCCGCGTCGCGTTTTTATTCATACATATGAAGTATTCTAGGACTATAAAAACGTTAAATCTCTTCAGTGGAACGATTATGATGGTCTGATTTCAAAGTAGCTATTGCTCGCTAAGTTGTGGAGTCCTCGAGTCAAGATGCTTACAAATACGCACCCTTTTGATATATTCACTCTGCAATCATGAAGCCTTCAACTGATGCGCTCGTGACTTTCGAAACTCCCTCTCTCGATGAATATACATTAGAGGGAATTGGTAGATCTCTGAAGCCTTGCCTTTCTACTTTTTTGGATTATATATGTGACCCCACATGGAAAACTGAAAACACAACATCACTCAGTATAAGCTCCAGATTTTTAAATATCAACATGGTGTAATTAGTAAATCCATTAGAACCGATTATCAAGTATTTATTCTGGCGATTTTAAAAAGGTTTTCCCAGATTTTTTGATATATCAAATTATTTTCATTTAAACCTTGATTTATTATTTCTGTTTAATTCCTTCTTTTTCAGTTACTATGCTGATGATACCCTCAACTGTGAAGTCTTCCATTATTGTCAAGAAAACCAACGTCACTCATGGATCTGTCCAGAAGGTTTTACTTTCCATCAAATCCATTTGATTTGTATGCCACCCTCAAATGATAACATTTGTCAACAATCCTCCAAATATCATATTGTCAATGAGTATTTGTACAAACCTGTTAATTTGCAAGAACATCAAAGTAAACCTAATGTAACATTACGCTATTCTGAACGTTATTATCCTGAGAACTATTATGACAATGATCGTTATGAAGACGAAGAAGAGGCTCCCAGACCACGTATACAACATCACAGACAACCTGTAAGTTAAAAAATAAACCTCCATTGAATTTTCATAAATTTAACATTAAATTATGTTTAATAGCTCCAAGTTGGCTTCCAACAACAACAGCAACCGCAACAACAACAACCTCAATATCAACGATCACAATCTGTGCCACAGCAACATCAACAACCACAACAAGTACGTCATCAACCTGTTCAACAGCAACAACAACAACAGCAAATCTCGCAACCCCAACAAACTACAATCTATCGTAAACCAGCTCCAGTCACCACCATACAACCTCAAATTCAACCACAAATCCAACAAATACGTAATCAAGCCCAAGCACCCACTGTAACACCATCACCCTATCGTTTCTTTACCGCTGCCCCACAATTACAACACTTACAACAAAATCAACAACAAGTATATCGTACACCCGAAGAGATCAACATATCGCTGCAACAGAGACGTCCACAAATCTTCATAGCCAGCACAACACCGCGTTACTATGAAGATGAATATTTGTATGAAAGAAAGTAAATTTATTTTATTAGCTGAAAGTCAAACTTTGGAAAGCAGAGGCCTTGCATAACCTTTGACCTTTTTTATATTTAATTTTAATTGTCATTTCAAAAGACAAAAACAAAAACATATTCTACTCATTTTTTTAATCAGTTTCTGAAACATTCATAATTACAATTGCGAAATTCGATTCGAAAATTATTCATTTTTCTTTTAATTATTTAAACATTTAAACATTTAAACATTTTAATATTTATAATTCATGTTTGGAATTTAATTTGTATTTAAATTTATTATTTTCTTTGTATTTGTATTTAATTACTAAAATTTTATTATTCTTTCTTTAGTTTTATTAAGTTTAATTTAATTTCTATTAACAACAAAATACTGCGCGCATAGTCCCTTAAAACAACAACAACAACTACAAAAAAACGAAAGATACACGAGATTTTATTATAAACGTTTTTTTTAATATTTTAAATATTTAAGTTTTTGATTCTAGTAGATTTGAATTTTATAAAAGAAATATATATTTGTATGTGTATAAATAAATTGAAAATATATATTTTTCATATAATTAAAATAAATCATTCCAGCATTTTTATATTCACACCGACACACGCTGGGGTAAGAAGAGTCAAAAGTGACGCTTAATGGGATTTTGAAAATAAATTTTTTTATAATGGAATTGGATACAAAAGAAAAGTATTCAATATTATGTACCAATAACAATATATATCATATATATAGTCTATGTGGTATAGTGTTTCTGTTCAGATTTGTCAAAGTTAAACTTTTTTATATTTTAGAAAAATATCAAAATTTGTAATTTTCATTAATTTTCGGTGTATTTTGGTGGTTGGGGTATAATGCGTTTGTGCATAAGTTTGTAACGCAAAGAAAAAAATTTTGCTACCACAATTTAAGTATACGGTTCGACTCGAATCACTTTCTGAATCGATTTAGCGATGTCCATTCGTCCCTCTGACTGGCTGGCTGTCCATGTAAACCTTGAAAACAAAATGACGGTAGCAATCTGATAATATTCTAAAATGATGTGCCAATTTTTACAATGATTGATCCATTATTTCTCATAAGCCCCATATAACTCCCCTAAAAAATAACACTTTGAAGAGCAAATACTGTGAAAATTGCTCAAATTTAGATAAATGTAAGCAAAAATTGATGTACTAAATTTTACGGAGGTCGGTACATAATTTCATTTAGCTCCCATATTATCCCCCTAGAAGTCCTTTTAAAGCGCATATTAGTACTATAAACATAAATTAGAAAATATATTTATACGAGGATCGATCATATATTTTTGATAATAAATAGTCGGACATGACCAACTATAACTTTTACTTGTTTTATTCAAGTATTTTTCAAATTATTTTGTATTCTAGTATTTTTGTAATTCTTTCGAAAATTTCTTAAAATAGATTAGTTTTATGGAATGCAACTTAAATTTGAATTGAATAGGTTGTTTATTCTGAAAATTTTCTGAAAAATAGTACATATTGTGAACATTAATATTGTGAAGAAAAAATAGCGCATATTTGCGACAATTTTTAACAATTAACATTTCTATGAGGGAGACCATGTTTTAAAGAGATAAACTATTTAAAAAACAACAACAACAAAATAAGTAAAAAAAGACCAACCCTCGTATAATTTGATTTTATGATTTGTGCTTGTATAAAATATTTGCATCCCACTCATATGTATTAGAAATTCACCTTCAAAAAATCGCCACAATGTTTTCTGTTTATATAAACCTTAATATTAGAACTGTCAAGATTTTTGCAATATTATATGATTTTTTGAATTGGGGATGTATATGAGCTGCTGTATTTACTGTACCAATCTTTTCATAATTTGTTGAAAAATCAATTTGTGAAATATTTTACAATATCGTCGCAATAATAAATTTTAGAAGGTTGAACTCTAATTTTGTGTGGATATTTTTAAGAGAGCAACCAAAAATATTAAATCAAATTCCAATAAACTTCATCCTTAATGCGACCTGTTGAATGTTCACAACGACAAACGGACATCGACTGGACTCAGAAGATGATTCTGTGTAAAATGGTATACTTAAAAGAGAATATAACATAATTTTATCCTATGATAGTGTGGGATATATATTACCGGAAAATTTACTTCATAAATTTCACAAAATTTCTTCACAATGATGATAATTATAACCGAATTTTAATACGTTCCGATCCAATTATATTTAGTATTTCACAATTCAGTGTAAAAGAACAGATAGACAGACATTAACATTCAGTCTGACAAAACTTATAAAATAATATATTAAATATACTTTTTTTTATAAAATATTAAATGATTTCTCCTTCTCTGGATTATTAAGCCCCAGTGAATTGCCGGCAAAAAATCTAAAATTATAAAAATAGATTTTTTATATAAAAATAAGCAGAAAAATAATTCTAGTCCTTAAAAAATATTATCATATTTCCCTGAATTAAGTGTCATTTTCAACCCATTTTACCCTAATGTGCGACGTAGCATGATGATTTTTTGGAAATAATTCGACATTTTAGCAATTAATTATTAAGATGTTTAAAGTGTTTTCTTTAACTTTGCTATAATAGGTGGTCTATCTCTGATTAAAGTCTCTTCAATTCTCTTTTAACAAGAGCCCAATATCGCTCCAATGGCCTTAGCTCCGCGCAGGTTGGACAGGTAGTCTATCTTTGTTTAAAGTTTACCACAATAATAGACATCTTTATCTTATTCTCCAATTCTCTTTTAACAAGAGCCCAATGTCACTTCAATGATCTTAACTCAAGTTAGGGGATTTACGTCTCTTGGTACAAATACCACATTATTGATCATGTACCACTCGAGGACTTGTTTACCATAGTAACAGGATGCTAAATTAGGCCAAAATAAATGCAAGCAGCATTTTTTGTAGATATTCCTTCGGTATTTATAGAACTCGATGTAATAAATGATTGGCTTTCTTGCTTTATTGATACAAAAACCAGTAATACTTCAGTTGAAAGTTTTATGAAAAAAGTCTCTTAAGAATTTTTCGATCTCATTCCTTAAAAATTCCAATCCATCCACAGTCGTAAATACAAAGTATTAACCTATATAAGTCACAAAACAAGTCCGACTATCTAATAGCCTACACCACATCGTAGCTTAAAAATGGAAATTACAAGAAATTAATGAGCGACCCTCGTATAATTTGATTTTCTGATTTATGCTTAAATGTGCAGTACATTTTTGTGATGTAAGATTTATTTTAAATTTATGCGTTTTGAAATAAATTTTTCTGGAGGGTGCTACACCAGAAAAAATTATGAAACGAACCTTGTATAATTTTAAAAATCGATTTTTGCTTATATTTATCTTAATTTTACCAATTATTATTACAATATCAAAGTATATCCAAGATTTTTGCCCTTAAAAGTGAAATTTGGAAAGGGATTTGTACGAGACCTATTAGAAATAGTGGACCGACCCTCGCATATTTCATCACATAGTTTTAGAATATTATGTACTTATGCCAAATTTAGTTTACATCGCTTTGTATTTATGACGTTAATGACCTTAAAACCGCATTCCAAGAAGAACATTTGTATGAAAGGCGATATTTATAGCCCAAAGTAATGACAACTGTTAAAATAAGTCAAGACACCTTTAACATTATGAACTGAATTTTGCTCACTAATTTTACAGGGACAAACAGTTAGCCAGATGTATAAACAAAAAAGCATTTTTATAATAATTTAAATTAGTAGATCAACTCTTTAACTTACCCCTTATTATTTTGCAATCAATTTTTGACCGGTCTTGCAGAGTTGACATAATGAAAGACAAATAAATATTTTGTTATTTCTGGTTGATCACTTTAATGAAAAACCAATTTTCTTTGGTACTTTGATTATTTGATCTGAGTTCAACAGCACGTAGTTAGTTGTTTTCTAGGGTTGTGTCTTACGGAAATACATAATCACATTGCATTACTCAGAACAAGTAACATTCGTAACAGGTTTTGCCCCTGACTGCATATGGGCTGTGTCGAGCCAACCAATACCTAAAAGAAAAGAGTGCTCATAAGTTTAAATTACAAAAATCACCATACGAGAAGATCCAAGATTGCTGTCTCAAAGCTCTCCTCATGCTGGACAACATGTAAAGCCCTATCAACCAGCCAATAAGCGCCGATATATTTGGTAGTATTAGAAGTGTGTTTTGTATTCTGTTGCATATAATATGTATGCTGTTGCATATAATAGAAAACATTCTCGTTCCCACGACAATTGGATCTTCGATCCACACTTGTCACACTTGTCCAAAGATTAAAAACGCGGCAACAGCTGTATCAAATGAAACGTTTCTCCCCAAGAAAGAATTATTATAGCCGAACTATAACAACAAAAAATACCCTTCTCATATCACCAAACATATCGACGTTCATTGGCTGACAAGCGGGACTTCACATGCATCACTTAAAGTTTTCATAATGTGATATTACCTTTTTACGTTCAGCCATTATTTTCCACATAAAAACAGTTTCCAATGGGACTGAATTACTTTTTAATGACTTTCAATGAAAAGACAAGTTCTTTTTGTCAGTCATAGGATTCATTATTCCTATTCCTTATCTTTTTGTCTATTGGTCCAAATTACCGATTTTGACACCAGCAAGTCATTGTTTACTGACATTTTAAGCTCAAGCTTGTTGACCATTATTGATAGATTTCTTCAAATCAAAGTTATCAGTATAATTTTACTCAACTTGAGAATATCTAGTATTTAAAGGAGACTATGAAGAGCTTTACTTGATCCAGCCCGGGCATATCAGTTTTGTATTTTAAATAGTGTAACAGTTGTTAATTTTTTTAATATTTTGTTCTCTTCAAATAATCGATGTTTAATTTAATTTTACAATCGACAACAGAGTAGACGAGACCCATAAAATAAAATTAACAATTTTGATTTGTTTACGTTTTTTTTTTTGCTTTAAAAACTAACCGCATATTTATTTTATATTTCTTCATTACACCCTGTCTTTAAAAAAATAACAACAGTATGATTCATAACTACAACAGCTGACGTTGACATTTCACAGCGGTATAAACACACACGTATTGCATGTGAAAGCAACATATATTCGCATATATCTGGAATAAAAATAAAGATATTTTTAATTAATTCTAATAAAAAATGGTAACACAAGAATTTCAAGCTGTTGTTTTGGCAGCAGGTAGAGGTACACGTCTACCCGAAGTGTTAGGAAATACTCCAAAATGTTTGTTGCCTATTGGGCCTTATCCACTAATATGGTATCCTTTGAATTTATTGCAGCAGCATAATTTCCAAGGTAAATTAAATGATGAAATTTAAAGAATTTATTACTAAAGATATTCATTTTTCAGAGGCCCTCATTGTGGTTTTAGAAACTGAACGTTCCGAAATCCAATTAACTTTAGAACGCTTGTCGCTGAAAATGAAACTAGACTTTGTTAGCATACCCTCAGATGGTGATTTTGGCACTGCTGATAGTTTACGTTATATACACGATAAAATTCAATCGGATTTTTTGGTTTTAAGCTGTGACATTGTCTCAAATGTTTCATTATATCCCTTGATCAATAAATTTCGTCAACATGATGCTTCTTTAGCGGCTCTATTGTTTAAAAGTGGCTTTGAATCAGATGTTACTTTACCAGGACCGAAAACTAAACATAAACCGGAAAGAGATCTGATAGGTATACATCCAGATACTAAACGTTTATTGTTTTTAGCTTCGGCTAGTGATTTTGAAGAAGTAATGACCGTAAATGCTCATCTTTTACGTAAAAATGGCAAAATAACTATATACTCTAGACTAACTGATTCACATATTTATGTGGTCAAGAAATGGGTATTGGACTATTTGGAAAAGGTATGATTTTTCTATTATAGGTGCATATCTGTTAAATAATAAATTTTAAATCTTTTTCAGAAAGAACATTTCTCCACTTTAAAAGGAGAATTCTTACCCTACTTGGTTAAAAAACAAATGTCTAAAGCTTCTGACAGTACTGTTTCTAATAATACGAATCAGGTTTCAGATACACAATCTGAATTGGGTACTAGCATTAAACAGGAGGATAATATTTTTAGTGTAAGACTCTTTTTATAAAAAATTGCAAAAAAGTTATTAATTAACTTGTAATTTTTAACTTCTAGTTTATACCCAATTCTGCTTTAGATCAACAAATTCTTAAGACCACTCTTTATAATGATAATAAAACCAAACCTTTATATAATGGAGATTTATTAAGATGTTATGCCTTAGAAGCTCCCAAAGAAACAATTGGAGTGAGAGTCAATACCACATTATCCTTTTTTGCCGTTAATCAAAAGGTTTTTAATATTTCTTTCTAAAATTTAATTCTAAAAATCTAAAAATCTTTTTCAAAAGCTCTCTACTATTTGGCCTTTGCTGTGCGGTGGCCAAGATATACCTCTAATATCGTCACATGCCGTTGTTAACTCTACACAAACTAAGGAAATCGCTGTAGCCGACAATGCAAAATTGTCGGAAAAGACTTCTCTCAATTTTAGTGTTTTTGGTCCAAATTGTTGTATTAATCCCAAAAATATTGTTAATAAATCATTGATAATGGCTCATGCTGTTGTGGAAGAAGGGTAAGTTTAAGTTTATTTCGGAAATAGGGATTCCATTAGTATATTTGAATTTGCTTTTAATTTGTATATATTTCTAGCTGTAATATTGAAAATTGTATTATTGGCCCAAAGGCAGTGGTGAAAAAAGGTACAAAACTGAAAAATTGTTTAGTTGGTCCCAATTTTGTTGTCGAAGAAGGTTCTATTTTGGAAGCTAAACATTTAACACATGCTGATGGTTATATGGAAATTGATATACAATAGATTTGTTGAATGATTGAAAAACAAAATGATCAAACCATAAAAATAAATAAAATTCCTTTTAAAGGTGTATTTTATATTGTGAATTAAAATTTTACTTTTTATCTGTTAAAGAGATTTTCGGAAATTAGTATGAATTTAGTATTGAGCTTAAATTCTATTTCGGCAATAGAATTGTCTTTATACTAAACTAATTAATTAATTTTTTCGAATTATCAAATTATTTTCAAATCGTATTTCTGACTCATTCGAGATACTAAATTAAGGTAAATATAGGCTTTAAACAAAAATCATATAGTTTCACTATGGATTTCGTAAACGTTAAACAAATTTTCCTTCCTCCCTGTAGTTTCTGAAATGCCACACACATACTACGTATTTTAACTTAAATTATGGCCTGAATGTAAGAAATAAAATTACCTACTTATTTTTCACCCACTTTCTGATAGTTTCCGATATAGTATGCCGAAGTTTCGTGTTACAAATACATTTTCGTATTTGATGATTAATAACCCACACGATATTCTCATTTATATCAACATTTATAGGCAAGAATTCAAGCTTTTAGTAAAAAGTAAGTAAATAAAATAAATTTTGCAAATAAAAATTGTGATGAATATTACGTCTTTTATTGAAAAGGTTTATCCAAGACCTTTCACATGATACCCATATGGTTACTACATATTAAAAATAAAAAGAGAAAAATGGATCTGAAAGTCGAAATTTTGGGAACCTATATTTGAATGTTCGATAGGACTCACTCTCTCGGGCATATTTCGAAAAATATTGACAGCACAAAACACTGTGTGACGCTAGCAGCGAACTCGATAACATCTGTCATCAATTCAAAGTGATTGCATTGTTGACGTTGTCTGGGAATCATGGCAAAGTGAATGTTTTGTCGGCAAATCTTTTGTTTGTTTTGATTGTTTTATCACGAATAATTAAATAACAAGAAGCACATTAAATAACAACAAGAAATTAAATAAAGCCTGAATAAATTATTAATAAAAATGTCTTCTACCAATACTGATAATACGAAAAGCTTAGAAAACAACTTAAATAAACAAAACATCAATCATGCAGACGATACTAATACAAGTGAACAGGCGGCTTCTTTCAACCCCACATTGGCGGAAAATGAGTGTGAGGAAACAGATTTGGAACGTTTAAAAGGTGATGCTATTGGTGATACTTTATATAGTGAACGTTTTGTTTTAAATACTCTGCTTAAGCTGGGAGAACTTAGTAAAGATTTACAAGAGGAAGAGGAGGTAGAAAGAGATTTATGTACTTTGTGGGATATGACACTAGAGGAAGATGTGGTCAAGTATTTGTTAAAGCATGATGTTTTAGAACTTTTTGCCAATATTATTAAGGAAACACAAGATAAACGTTTGACTGAGATATTAGTTGGCATTATGGGCAATATGTGTAATGTTCTACAGACCCGAAATCTCTTAACCGAAAATAAAGATGTCATCAATATACTTTTGGACTTAACTGCCTGTATGGATTCCTTAACACTGGAACAGTTAATGCGTCTATTGGCGGTGGTATTTGTTAAAATGTCTGAGGATCAAATTGAAAAATGGTATAATCTCATAATGAAATGTGATAAATTTGTAGAGAATCTTTGTTTTATTCTCAACAATGCTGCCAATAATTCCTTAATTTTACAAACCCTGGAAACTCTTAATGCCATATTGGCAAAATTCTTTGTTCTTAAACTTTCGTTGGCTACCGAAAATGGTAAAAGTTTAGATGAACTTAGTAAAAGGAGTTTTGAAGAAATGTTTGTACAATCTGAAGTTATCGAATGTTCCATAGAGGCTTTTAAAACGTTGGTTAAAGAAAATGGTGATAAACAAGATTCATATGAAGCAGCTGAAATACCAGAAAGTATACATAAAGCTAAGCAGACATTTTGTAATATACATAGCATATTAACGCAATATCAACAACTATCAAGAGATGCCTATGAAACGAGTAATAATGAAATATTACAATGTTTTAAGGACATCTTAAAACCCATGACAGAAAATGAAAGCATAACAACTTGGCAGCAATATGAACAAGATGTTTTGGAAACTTTAAATGATATTTTAAGGGTATGTACAGATTTTTAACAATATTATATAGATTTTATGAAATGTGTATTTTCTTTAATAAGGTTTTACCACAACCATTAGATTTGGATATTTTAAAATATTTACTACAACTTTTACATGATGTGGATAAGGAGCAAGAAAAACTTATGCAAAAATCTGAACAAAACAATGATTTCGAATCGGATAACGATGATACAGAAATTGATCATCAAATATCTTATACCTTAATTTTAAACACTCTTTACTATTTACTTTTAAAAGCTGACAAAGATAAACTCAAACAATACATTTCAGAATGTCCCCGTTTATATGCAGAAAAATTATTAGAATCTTTCGAACAACCACTTGAAACAGATTATATGAAAAACTGTTACCAAAAATTAAAAGAAGCTTTGGATGAATAAAATTTTAATTTTATACAAAATTTGGTAACAAATTTGAAAACAAAATTAATTGAATAATTTTAGTATTATTCAAAAAGGTAAGTTTTTTTAAATATTTACATTAGTCTTAGACATAGAAATACATATTCATCCATTCATTCCATTAAGTCTTAACGAAACACAATTAAACAAAAATCTTTTAAAAGATTTAAATTAAAAACAATATTTAATTAATTTAAGAATTTAGTTTATAGTTTTTAATTAAAAAAATAAATATTTAACAAAAATAATATTCATAATTTTTAAAACAGTTGTACTTTATTAAAATATATTCTTTTTATAAACACTTTAAAGTCATTTAAATGAAATCTGAATTAAAATTATTTTATTCTTCTTTTTAAAATACTCTTAAAAGCATTATTTTAATATTTCTTGTAAATAAGAGATTTTAATTTAATTTCTTATTTTATTTTTGGTCATTTTGTTTTTTGGCCATTTTTAAACGCATCATTTCCATCCAAGATGATTTACCCAAAGTCAATGAATTTTTACTAACTACATTTAATTTATTGGGTTGTTGCTGCTTTTGACTTAAAGGCCATTTAAATTGTTGTTTATTTTCCGATAAACCTGATGATAAATGCTCTAATGAGGCATCCAAACTTATTATGGATGTACTCACGTCTCCAGTCAAGTTAACATCAAACATAGTATTTTTTTCTATATCATCAGATATATTTATAACAGAAGTTGAAAGATTTTGGGCTTCTATTATATTTTCACCCTGTAATTCAGATAATTGTAAATTCATATTGCCCTCATTAATGAAAACTTTTAGATTGCCATGAACACCAGCTAATAGGGAAAACAAAAGAAATAGGAAATACATTATTTAAAATGGAATAAATCGAAAATAAATAAAACTTACTCATTTTGAGATCTCCTTTTTGATTTACCAAAACTACACTTTTCTTGTGTACGTTTTTCAAATCTAAACAGCCTGCGTTTGTTTCAAATTTTGATGATTCAACATAACTACAGTTAGTAGTTATATTACCATTATTGGTTTTACATGTTATAGCATCTCCCTGCAGCTTGTCCAATATGATATTCTAAATATAAAGAAAAAAATTTTAATGGAAACTAGAGAAAACCTAGTGGATATAAACTTTCCATACAAGTAAAAAGAAAATATTTTTTTATGTTTATAAAAAAGTAGTAAAAATGTTATAGTCGGTCAACGCTCACTATGTTATACCCTACACCAAATTGTTTGTTTTAAATGACAGCTACGACAAATTCATGAACGACCCTCGTATAATTTTTTCTGATTGATGCATATGTGAAATTGAAGCGTTTTAAACGGATCTTTTACTGTGAGATTATATGGGAGCTAAAATAAATTATGAAACGACATTCGTACAATTTTGCAATTTAATTTTTACTTATGTGATGTTTAAGTGTTTGGAATTGGAATTGTATCAGAGTTATGAGAAATAGTGATAACTTGATTTATCATTTATAATATAACAAGATTTATTTGTGATAAATTTCGTTAAATTGCTTTATATTAAGGACTTTTATGACCTCATAAAATGGGCTAGGTGAAATAATGGACCCATCATCACCAATTTTAATGGACATCGTTCTTGCGCCAAAACAGGAACTCAAGCCAAGTTTAACCAAGATATCTCTAGAATTACGACCTACATTTTGTTTACATGGATAGCTAACCATACGGACGGACATTATTAAATCTTTCTTAGTCGAATGCATATTTAAAAGTAAACAAATTTTTTCCATTCACACAAAGGAGTAGTGGTGTAGGGTAATTGTGTATCAGTCCAAACTTTTCAATCCAAATATGAAGAAAGTTGCCCCACAAATATCTTTACCTCCAATACGGACCCACTACCGAAAATCACTTTTAAATCTCAAAACCGCGGAAAAATGTCATACTTAACTTTGTAAGTAGATAGTTTCCTAAAGACTTCATAAAATCCACATAAAATTAAACGAACCTTCCTTCCATTTATGTGAGTATTATTGAAATATTCGAAATAGTTATGTTTCATACAAATACAATTCATAAATAACATATTACGAGGGTTGTTCCATAATTTTCCATGCTTACTTGGTGTTAGCCGATAATTACATTCTTATACTTTATTTTTGTTTATAAAATTCTACTCACCCCCTTGTTTTGTGTCTCCACCTTTGTTTCTTTACCCAATAATATACCTTGACAACTAATATTTCCCTGGGTACTTAATAGTTCTATACGCTCAGCTCTCACATTTTTACAATTTAAAAATTTAACAGCTTTAACTTTCAATTCATCACCGAATGTATCTTTGACAGAGGCTGCATAACGAGAGTTTATATTTAAAGATGCCTTTATAGGTACCGCGATTTCACAATGAAAATCTGTGGTTTCATTTAATTTTTTCAAAACAATTTCCACATTACATTCATCATCACTAACATTTACATCCATTGAGGCAGTACAATTCTTTGCGGGACCTCCATGTAATTCAGCAATTAAAGCATCACCGCTGGGATATCGATGCGGATCGGCTGAACTGACTTTTACGTAAATATCGGAATTAATTTTTATTTTAGCATGCGGATTAATATAACGTAATGTTTCTTGATGGATTTGTTTCATATTGACATCAGTGGTAGCGACCACTTTGCGAGCATAAAAACGTTGGGATAAAATAAAAAGTTGTGTAAAGGGCGCCAATCGACGCAAAATTACCATGACTTTAAGGTTTATTCAAAATTTAAAATACTTTTAATCATTTACACTTTCCAAAAAAAAATGTAAATATATACAGGAGTATTTTTCTTTTCTTTTTTTTCAAATCAAAACTATAACAGCTGTTTAGTAAAGAAATGAACCAATTGAGTTGTTGTTGTTTTTATTAAAGCGAAAAACAGAAATGTTATTAAACGAGTCTCGAATTAGAATTTAAACTACAGTGGAACCAAATACGAATTTTTATTATTACAATTGAAGTTAAATACCTTAACAAATGCACCAACTCTCCGAAGTGGTACCAACTCGAGTTTTTTGGTGATAACCAATAATTTTTGGAGCAATTTTCAACCTTAACAAAAATTTTATTGGTTGGTTTTGCAGCCTAAAATATATATTATAGTAATTTTCAACAAAACACAACTGACTTGTTTACTTGTGTTTCTTGTAAAGAGATGAATTAAAAGAAAGGAAGTAGAGAAGTAACGTTAGAAGTTAGGTAATTAAAGAAAGAGTTTTTTTTTAGGAAATTAATAACCTTTGACCTTTTACAGATTTTTTAAATATATAGCATAGATTAATAGTTATATAATCAAGGTACTTTTTCTTTTATTTTAGTCTTGAAATTTTGAAAAAGTGATTTATTGGAATGAAATAGTGAGAAGTATCTTCTTTAAAAAATCACTTGAAATTATTTGTGGTTGTAAAACAGCAGTCTCACCAAAGGTTTGCTACTTCACGCTGATGCATCACCACCAAAGAAAAAATCATTTTCAATCAAACCGTGCCCTAGCGTCAGATGTAGCTGTAAACGACTAGATTGTTTACACCGTCTAGCAATTGGTACTGCTACCCATCAGAGAGTCTTTAGAATATGTAAGATTTTATTTGGCCCGCAATAGCCGAAGCTTTAAAGTCAGGCGTTATATCTCGGTAATATATGTCTGGCGTTATTATCTCGGTAATATATGTGCAGATCCCCACAGAGATCTTACAACAAACTTTCCCTATCTGGCACTTAAGAACGTATCCGATAAAAGTAAAATGAAACAAAAGACTCCACATTAAATTTGTGTAATTTGTTTCAATTAAATCATTTACAGTTATGTTTTTAATTTCCTACTCGAGGTGACCAAATTTGGATGTCAACACCCCGTGCCCAGGCCCCACTAGAAACATGTGCCAGTGCAAAGCAATTGAAGAATATTCATTGGAAATTCTATTTAAAAATATTCTCTATTAAAATATATTTAGGTACAGAATTATTTTATGTTTAATTCTGAAACTGTTTATCAGGCGCCTCTAACTGATTTCGGTTTTTCAGTTGATGTGATTTCTTTAAAGTAAAGAAGTTTATTTTTTTATTTTTTTTCTTTTTAAATTTTAATAAAATATCCAATATTAATTTTCTTTTCAAAATTAATGTTTATTTCTCCTTTTATTAGGAACGACACTCCCTCTGGTCCTTAAACTTGCAATTAGTTTATTCGATTCATAAAAATCCAATGCCTGAATAAAATGTCCAAATGGAGTAAATTTAAATAAGTTTTTTTCACTCAATGTGAAATTCGTATAATGATAAGGATAATTCTGTAACAAAAATAAAATAAAAAATAAAATAATTTGAAAATTTTAAAATGTAAAACAAAAGATCACCATTTTGAAAGGACACTGATAAGGAATATTCGTATTTTTTCTCAATTCTACAATGGCAGACTGTATAAATGGTATATCAAATACAGTTTTCAAGGCATCACATCCCTTTATTTTAATATTAATAAAACGTATTGTATTATTTCTATTTAACGCTTTAGTATCGATAAAATAATGTAAAATGAAATTCTTTTGATCCAATTTTTTAAACATGAATCCACCAGAAAACCTATAACGACTTTCAGCCAATTTGATCACTTTACATTTAAAATAATTCATAATATTTGAGACATTTTCACAATGTATATTATCAACTATTAGATTTCTATATGATGTCTGAAATTAAAATTGAGATCATATTTATTTTGGATTATCCATGATTTTATTTTTTTTGAACTCACCTGAAGAGAATTTCTTAAACCTAAAATGAGAAAAATTATTGTTAATTTTCTGTGAAACATTTTTAAAACTAAAATTAAATTTATGTCAAATTTCCAAAAACTAATTCATTATAAAGTTATTTTCAAAATCATAATTAGTTTAGTGGGAAAAATTCTAAATCAATTAAAAAATAATTAACAAAATCATAATTAAATTTTAACATTGATTCAAACACTGAACAACAAGATGGGAAAACGACGTCACTTCGTTTCTATGACAATTTTTTTTCCGCTCCAAAAAGTCCCGAGTCATACTCGGCCAATGATTGTCAATCTAGCGAATGTGGTATCGAACAAAAGTTCCTTCCCCAAGCAGCTGAGCCGTTACAACAACGTCAGTTTATGAATTGTGGTAGAAATTTAACTAATTTTTTAAGTTTAACTTAGTATTTAATTTAAAATAAGGAGTGAGATACAAATTTTCTTAACATACATACATGTTAATAAAAACGACACCACCAGTTTCAAAAATTTTTTATTTAATTGAAATTATTACAATTTACAAAAAGTATTTTTATAGTTTTAATCACTAGTGAAGCTTTTTCAGAAACCCTTCCATTAACGTTTCAATAGAACCTTCTATCTTTTTGCTTAGACATGTAGTCCATTTCGCTTGAAATTGACCACCCTTTTGGACACCCTTTTGCGCTCTTTAATTCTATTTTAACAAAAGCTCAATATCTTTCCACTATTATTTTTAGTTTTTAGAAAACTTGACTTCGATTTCCGTTCTCTGCTTTTGACCTCTAAATTTTTAGCAGCATTCCTATCAGGATCTTTTTGAACCCAGCTTTAACTTTTCCTATCAAATAGTGCGGGGACTGGTTTAACCGGACTGCTTTAGTATCGTATGTGTTGGGAGCACTTTTGAAAATGTTTTTTATTTTTGTCTTTGAAACACAATTCCTTTTACCTGAACCAGGTTTTCTATAAACGGACAAGTTCTCCCAGAACTGTTTATTAACAGTGGAAAATGACGAAATCGATCGAAACAAATGTTAGTCAGGGAAAACAAGGTTCGGGATATAAAAGTTCTCATTTTATGTTTCCAGTTTAATCGATCTTTTATCGATTAATTTTCCTGGTAATTTTTCGTTGTTGTTGTAAAGATTTCGCTGCTGTTGGAGTTTCTTCCCTGGGGAAAAACATTCAGTTGATACAGCTTTTACATAGTTGACAATTTTTGGTCAATTATCAACTCTTCTGGATCAGAAATCCAATTGTCGTGGAAAGGGCAGTTTTTTGTAGATTGCTATCGTTCACATGATTCAATTTCCTGTTGTACATGTCATCAGTAATCGACAGTCCCATTTTCTGCTGATTATAATAGAAAACACCCCACTGACCAGATAATTATCGTGGCATTATTTGAGACGATTTGATAAATTGATTTAGTGGTTTGCTATGCATATAAAATTTGTTCGGCTTGAGATTACAGAATAAATTCGTTTATCATCTAAACCTCTTTCCCACTTGTACCAACCTGAACCCTATGAAATGGGCTTATTTTGTACATAACGGGATTGTATGATAATAATTTCGGAACATTAAGACAAAGATCGTAATACTAAAAAATTACAAAAGTTTTTGATAGGACTTGATGACTTTTTTCATTTCTAAAACAACACTTCTTTACTAATTAGTTAGTCTTAGGACCACGTCCTATATTTTTCACTGATCGCATTGTGTTACCAGAGAAAATACTAAAGTAATGCCACTACTTTTCAGCGGTCTGCGTTACAGCTTCATCTAATAAATCAGCAGCTGAAAGAAAAGAAAGGTCCGATTCCAGAATATAATTAATATTTTTAAACTCACCTGAAGGGCATCTCTAAAACTTATTATTAAAAATAAAACATTTTTTAATAAATAAAGTTATTTTATTTCTAAAACACGAAAAATATTACATATAGAATTATTTTAAATGTCATAATTAGTTAATGAGAAAAACTGAAATCAATTAAAAACTAATTAACAAAATTATAATGAATTAAATATATAAAGTCACGATCTACAGGAATATACTTTATTTTTTCAAAAAGTTATATAAATAAATAGAATATAAGGAAATGGAATTCCTTCTGATTTAAGAGTCATAAGTAATAGTTGTAGAGATATAGAGTTTTAGTACTGTAATTTTTTCATCTAAAAGTACTATGTATTCATTTTTATTGCTTCAAATTTAAGAAGCCACAGAATGATCCCAATATACCCGAAAGTAACATATGCTATAAAAATTTCCGTGAGGACTAGGGGGAGGGGTAGCAAAATAAACATTGATTATCGAATATCTAAGGAACAGAGTTCTCAAATTTGGTCCCAACAACTTTCTCAATGAACTGAGTTACTGGACAAAACGTAAAACATATAAGGTAACTCCCATAACATTCAAACAATAAAAAATCATTCAAAAATAAAGTTCCTAATTCATGGAACGTTTATTTGAGGACTCCTTGATGAATGTAAAAAGCAAAATTTTAAACAAAGATGAAGTGGATTATGACATGAAATAAAATTTCAGCATAAACACACCGTGTTTCTTCGCTGATATTTGTATTTTCAGTGCGTATTGCAGATTTTGAAAAATATTTTTATAACCACCACCACAAGTGGTAAAGAGATAAAGAAATAATCATCTCAGACCCCATAATGTATATTCATGCATCATATGTCCGTCTGTCTGTTGTTGGCACGATCCCATCCACAATAATTGACAGAGCTCAATGAAATTTGGCTTGAGTATTTGTTATAGTCCTGAAAAGATTCCCCTTTAAAACCAACAAATCTGGTACAGTATATTAAAAGATGTAGACGGATATTTAAAGCAACGTCCAAGTTCTGTTTTGAATATTTTCAGTTTTGTAAACATTTTTGATAATTGACAAAATTATTGACACATTAATCTACGTAATTATAATTCGTATATTAAAAAAGTAACTTTGCGTAACGCTACGTCTTAACAAAGTAACTAAAACAGAGTTGTTTTTGTTTGTCATTTTTTAATTTCGAGAATCGAATGTCAAATAGAAAACTGTTGTTTACACTTATTTTCGCTCACACAAAAACACAAATATTGTGTACATTGACACAAATCGCGGAAATTTCAAGAATTTGCAAAGAATAATTCTATAAAGACGAAACAAATAAAATATATTAAAATATAATGTCATTTGATACCATACCAAAAGATTTACGCGGCTTAAGAGCCTGTTTAGTATGTTCACTTGTAAAAGTAAGTGAAATAAACATCACATGTCATCAAAATAATATTTCTTTCAAAATTAACTTTTTATTTTCTCCTTCCAGTCTTTTGAACAATTCGAATACGATGGCTGTGACAATTGCGATGAATTTTTACGCATGAAAAACAATAAGGATAATGTCTATGATCATACTAGTAATAATTTTGATGGAATTATTGCCTTAATGAGTCCTGAAGATTCTTGGGTAGCAAAATGGCAAAGAATAGGTTAGTTGTTTTCGACAATAACTTAATTAGTTAACCATTAATATTGTTTAAAATTTTCTAGGACGTTTTACTCGAGGCATTTATGCTATATCTGTATCCGGTAGTTTACCTCAAGCAACAATTAGAGAAATGAAAAGTCGTGGCATTCCTTATAGAAACAGAGATACTAGCCAACGTTAAATGTTATGATATAAAAATAGTAATAAATTGTAAGTTTACAACAATTAAAATTAATTTTATTTCGTAGATTGCACGATTTTTGTAATTGTAATTAAGATGCTACTTTGGTATCCCTTCTAGTTGAAAATTATTGAGATCCCGTAAAGTTTGTTATTCTTTTCTAGTTTTTAAACTAACAAAATAATATATCACATATTAATCTTTATGTAGAAGTCATTTGAGTCTGTCCGTCTTCGCTTCCTTTCCATGATTCTGCACTTGGATGACCCATTAAGCGTTCAAAAAAAGTTTATCACCATCAGCTTGATATTCTGGGCCATGGTTCTATATAACTTGAATAGAATCACATTAAGAACTGTATCAAATTAAATCATCATAGGAAGAGACCGGAAAAAATCTGTGTCACCTTGCTACCAATGGCAACAAATAGATACAACATCATCGTCATAGATAGCGACAACAATTCCCTCGTTATTTGGATCTCCGGACAGAGTCACACTCAGCCAAATATTGTCAACCGAGCGATTGCTGTAAAAAACGAAAGTTTTTCTCCTAAGAAAGAACTATCGGATGCAGCCCAATTATTGCAACAACACAGCAATACCACCATCATCACCCCAAACACAAGAACAGACGCATTTACAATAAAAACAACCCTCATATCAGTCGCCGCTTACACCAGTGATTGCATTAATATCCAGATTGTAGTTTAAGTGCAATGGTCTCCATTGAGTTATGAGAACTATACAAATGGACAAAAGTCACATACAATTTTTAATAGATCAGAAAACAATTTAAAGAAAAATATACAATTTTTATGTAAATTATCCTTAAAGATATTCAAATGATTATTTTTATCCATTACTTCACTAATAAATACTAGTTCCCCCAAGTCCCACCATACCATGACACCAGCACCATTGTGTTTAACAGTCGACTGAATGAGTTTTTCTTGCAAAGCTTCCCCTTTTTTCAAAACATGTCTTTATGTACAGAAAATTTGCTTTAATCAGAGAATATCACCTTATTCCAAAAGTATATTCCCTTATTTATGTGCTCTTTTTCGAATGAAAGGTGTTTCAATTGATTCACCTTGCTAATCTGTGTTTTTTCCTGCAAATTTTACCATTATAACCCCCAGAATTTCGCAACCGGCGTACAACGGCAAACCTTTCAAACATAAATAGAGGCAAATGTCGGTGACTTTTGTCCATTTGCGTTTATTGTTCTCGGTACGGTTCGGGAGACAAATCTGGCAAATAATTGCAAACTGCAGAATTATGAGGGGCACTACATACTCTAAAAGTCTACATCAGAAGCTACGTTTTAGATATCGTCTTTATGGTCCAAAATTCAGTGCATTAATTTGACTTTCAGAGATCTACATCCTGTAATGCAAGGTATTACAATCAAATCGGAAAAAGTAGAGCTTAAGGTATTTAATGTCTACATTCCGTCAACAGCTTGTCAACAGGCAAATGTCCAGATATCAGGACTATTAGGGAATTCAAGTCTCATAAACTTTAGCACTATAGGATGACCATAGAGGTGCGCAGTTATTGAATAATGCTTTACTATTTGTTCTCCATAATAAAAATCAAATGATAATATTTGTTAAACAAATTAAGAAAATAATACAAAAGACCATAACGTGCAAATAGTTTAGTATATTTCCTCAACAATATATAAATATTACTAAAAAAATTTTAAATATTCTATTATAAAACGTGTATGATATTTAATTTTTTATTTCAGTTCTTAAAACCGAGTTAATTAGCTTGTGATGATTTTTATCTTCTCATTATGGACTATCAATACAAAACTCTTACATTTTGGATTTGGTGTTTTAATAATAAAAAAAAAATACTTTATTATAAGTTTATATTCGTATATAAAGAATGTTCACAAATATTAATAGTTAATAATTAAGAAAATATTTTACTAATATTAATTTAAAACAAAATATATAATTAATTTGTTCTTATTTAATTTTAAGTAATAAGCTTCGCATCACATATATTTGTATAACTATAATGATTCCATGCGTAAACCCTCTCCTCCAGCTGTTGTAGCAAAAACACCAAAACCGGCTGCTTCTAATTCTTCTTTTAATTTCCAATAGACCTCATTGCTGGCATAGTTTTCGGGCAATAAAACAATCACATAGCCACCGGCACCAGCGCCAGTTAATTTACTGAAAAATCCTCTCTTAAAAGCTATAGAAAATATCTGTTCCAATTTAGGATGTGTAACGCCAATGGCCTTCATAAGATCATTATTAATTTGAAATAAACGTTCAAGTTTTTCAAATTTCTCACTATCATCTTGACCATTACCAAAGCTCTCATACAAGGGAATGGCATCATTGACCAAAGCTTCACAGGCACCCCAAATTGAATTTATTATCTCAGGAAATTGTTCCCAGAGATGACGTACTTTGGCTACAATATCAGCAGTAGAACGTTTAACTTTACTATCTACTAGGAGTATGTTTAAGGGTTTTTGAATTTTAAGTGTTTGAAAACCTTGACCTTTAATAAAACGTAACATGCCGCCATAGGTGCAAACAGTATTATCTACTCCCGAGGGTGTACCATGCATAACACGTTCCGATTCAAAGGCCCAATTGGAAATTAAAGCTTGATTTTCGGGCTCATTATAAGAGTTTAAATCAAAATGATGAGCATATAAAAGAAAGGCAGCTGCTAATGCAGCACCATAAGAGGCGGAACTACCCAAACCAGCACCTATATTTAGTTCAGTATCAATATTGATAGTAAATGCTTGTGTTAGTTCCAATTCTTTTTTAGGCGAGGATAATATGGCTCCAGCTAATAGATAATAAATTGACAAAAAAGCTTTTTGTGTTTGTTGTTTTTTTGGCGATCCTTGATCCAATAAATCCTCATGTTGTCTATTCAGTTCTGTACGTACTTCCTCCAATAGCTGAGCACCGCTTTCAAATTTTTCCTGAGGAAATTTTGAACGACAGTGTTTCAGAAATTTATTAAAAATATCAACTTGAATTTCAAAATTTGTATTTAAAGCCTCCAATTGTACAGTAACAACACGTTTGCCATTTTCAGCTGCCATAAACTTTAATGTTGTGCCCAAACCCACAACAGCGGCCAAAGCTGGTTTATGATAAACTACTGCATGTTCACCATGTAAAATGATCTTGCCTGGTGATTTCACTTGGAATTTCAACATTATGTAATATACTGCGTTATGTGCGGTTTTTCAGAAGATAAAATCTAAATTCAAATTGGATGTTCAATAAAGATGATTCTATATGAGGAGACGCTATTTTAAAAAGAAATAGAAAAAAATGTTCTTTTTGTTAAAAACAGAGAGCAATAAAGTTAAAAATAATTTTATTTATTTATTTTTCTTTTTTCTGTTTTCTTCGTTATACATTCAAATTACTGCGTGAGATCAAAAAAAAATTGTATTTGTTTATCCGCTTTTTAAAATCTTTACAATATTATCGCTTATTACGGTTCAAAGCTTAACTCAATACTGTGATCGAATTTTTTGTTTATGCTGTTTCATTTTTTTTTTTTTGTATTGAAGCCACTTTCACTTTCTTTGCGATGTTGATTTTTTTCGTTTGTTCATAGTAAAATACATAAAAACTCATATTACAACTTACTATTGCACAGTGGGTTGTAAAGTGGTAATTTATATATTTGTTAACAAATGTTTTCAAACTCTATTAAAATGGTTTTTGAAGCATAAAACTTTATTGATATAAAGTTGAAGGGAAAAGAACATTTTTATTTTTGGAAAAAAAATTTAAAATGTTAAACTTGAAAGATTAGTTTTTTATATATATTGAAGTTATTGTTTCTATGATAAATCTTGATGCCATGAAAATATAAATATAACTACTAGTTTGACTTAAAGTTAAATAAATTTATAACCAACAAAATATAGAAATTTAACAAAATTTGATCAATGTTACTTTTTTTCTCTTCTTAAGAGCACACGAATAAACTGCTTTAAAAAAAATGTTATTGCTATTTAATTTCATTGGGATATAACAAGGTTTTGAAAATTTTTTGAATATAGTTTTATATAAAATCATGATTATAATATTTAAACTGGACACTTTTCTTGTGAGTTGAATGGGCGTGTCGTTGGACTCTACTTGACAGTTCGACCATAAATGAAATACCATTCACTCTCGTTTTGCCGAATTTTGCTCTCCACATATTCAATTGTTCAAATACGGGTCACAATTTTAAGAATTTTAATAAAACAGCTAAATCAGATCAATAATAATAAATTTTATTTAATTTATTCTGAATTTAAACTCTCACCTTTTTTAATACAAAAAAATATGTACATCAAAGTTTAATGAGTGAACAAGAGCACACATTTTTCTCCTTAATTTCCAACGCGGTGGCAGTGTAAATATATTAAATTTAGATAAATTTGAAGTTAATATATATTATGATGGGATTTTTACTATTTCACATGTATAGGCATAGACCCATGGTACCAGATTCTCGCGAACGACCTGAAGTAGTATAACATTAAGACCAAAGTGATAATAATAAATTAGTGTCAATTAAAACAGATAACAAACAAAGATATCAGTGTTATCTATACCCACAATCAGAAGGATCACCTTATGTCCGAGGCACTCTATAAAGAATGACCCTTGCCTCTAACAAGGACAAAGATATCAGTGTTATCTATATCCATCATCTGTATAAAGAGAAGGATCGCCTTACGTCCGAGGAACTCTCAAAGAAGACATTCGAAACTTTAATTAATAGTTATCGCTTGATGAAGCAACAACTGCCACCGAAACCCTAAACACATTTCAAAAAGCGAAACGACAAGTCCAAAATCTTTGCTAGGGTCTTAATGACATTAATTTGAATGAACAATTTTAGGATGGTCTTGATACTTTCAATTTCCAGTATCATATTTATCAATTTTAAAGTACATAATCATTTTCAAATTTCCTGATACTCCTGGATACACACACGATCCTAAATATATAAATAGGTTTATATATACAAACTTCTAACTCTATATCTCGAAAATTACTATAGAGTGAAACTTTAACGTAGTTATCTTACTTGTTTAAAGAGCTTTAATAAATATTTATTAAATTCAATAGTTCAGGGATCCAGAATCAAGCCAAGTTAATTTCAAATCTATATCGAAAATTCAAATTAAAAAATGCTAACAAATTTAAATTAGTTTTTTCATAATTAAGTCATCATAAAACGTGATTATTTTAACTGATTTGTGTGCATTATGAAGTCAACACTTTTTGTGCATTTGTAGTATTTTTTTAAACTTCTAAATTTTATTACGTAAAAATAATAATAAAATTTATTTTATTTGTTAGCTGAACTAATTTTTTAACTTAAAAACAAATTTTAATTACATTTTACATCATTACAACCTACTGTGCAGTATTATGCATTAGACTCTCAGTTACTTTTTTTGGTATTTTTTATTTATTTTTTTAATTTTCGTTTTTGTTTTTGTTTTTGTTTCAAATGTTTTTATTTTATTGAACTCTTTATGTTAAGTTACTCAAGACTCAAAACAAATACATCCATTCAGACAAACCACATAATTACTCTCATTTTTTTACATTAAACACAAAATAATTAAACCAACTTTATTCAAAATATAAACGTTTTAATTATTTCACTATTTTGTATTTTTTAAAATTTTTTATGAATTTTTTTTCCTGTTATTTTACTTTGTTATTACTGTTGCTGCTGCTGTTGCACTTTCTCCCACTCTTCGGGTGTATAGGATTTTTGTGAGAAGGCGTGTATTTCTTTTAATTCTTCCGCTAATGCTGTATTAACCAAACGATGCTTTTGCAGCAGAGTTTTGCCTTTAAACTGGTCAGAGACAATTGTCACACTAAACTTGCCACCACAACCATCTGATTCATCTATGGCTTTAACATATTTAGCCTCAAGTTGTTCGGTGAGTTTGTCTTCTAGATATTTTGCTGTGTATTTGCTCATTTTTTTACGTATTTAATTTTTTGTTTCTTCTTTTTTTGATATTCTTCGTTTCTGGTTTTACTTGTCAATTAATGAGGGTCTTAAAGTGATTTGTTTATGTCTTCTAGAACGTTAATGTGAAGCTGCGAAGCAAAGAATTATTAAAAATTATTAAGTTTTATTATGCCAAGTAAATCAAATACTAGTTTCTTTTATTAATTTGTTTATTAAAAAATAATTTTGTATATATGTGTTTCATTATAACCTACCTTTCCGGTTTCTTTTTACTCTTTTAATTCTCTTTATTGTGACTTGTTTATTTTTATTTTTTTTTTCTTATCAATACAAAAACAAAACATTAAAAGCTAAAACGAGACTCGTTAGATTTGACATTTTGCTTGACTAAACAGTGTTGGAAAGTGTTTAACTATGATCATAACATATGGAATTTTCCATATTTAGGTTATTCACTGAAAACTAAAGCTTTCAAAGGAAATTATTAGTTTGCTTGTTTTTCAATAAAGTATTTTGTAATTTAAAATTAATGTATAATATTTTAAAAGTTTACAATATAAATACAATATTGAATATAAATTTCAACGAATTTTATTAATTAAAGAAATAACAAAATTTGTAATTTGGAATACAAATAAAACGAAATAAGTTATTTTCTAATTATTGAATTAATTTAAATATATACGTTTGTTTTTAAAATAACGAACAAAAGTTTTAAACATTCAAGAAGTTGTATTTTTATATTTTAAGTTCTCACTGGTATGTGCACTGATGCATATTTCTAAAAGCGCATATCTTCTCTCACCATCACCAATATTGAAGAAGTTATATTAACTTTTTCATTCCGTGTGTAACATTAAAAAGAAACCATCTTAGACCCAATATTGTATATTTAAATATTTCTACATCAAATCAAAATCTGAGTAGATTTAGCCATATCCGTCTGTATGTCCGCCTACCTGCCTGGCCGTCTGTCTGTTGTAAGCATGCTCACATCCACAATAATTGGCAGAGTTCAGTGAAATTTAGCCTGAGTAGTCGCTATAGTCTTGAGAAATTTCCAGTTATAAATCAGCAAAATCGGTTCAGATATAGACCGCAATCTGAGACAATCTCTTAGTTCCAGCGGTTCAGTAGAAAAAAATTATAGTAAAAATATAACAAAATTTTATGACTCATTAAGTGTTCCTGTGTTGTATTTAAAAAACCGTTATATATTACACACGTTTGTGACTCTGTATTTATAAACATAACGTATTTAATTTGTGGTGGAGGGTGGAGATGAGCGATACCGAGAAAGAGAAAGTGATTTTTTGAATCACAATTCTTTAAATCTGTGACAGTGATCGTAGTATTTAAAAACATAAGAACACTTCTTCTTTATTTATATTCGACTCAAAATCTTCGAAAAATTAAATTTGAGTATGTAAAGCATTTGAAAGAACGACATAATTAATAACTGTTATTTCATAACCTTAGATACTGTAGTAACCAGTGATTTATTATTCGCAGTGATTAAATCATTATGAAAATATCGCTCATATCTAGTGGTGGATATTTGGCACAGCCGAATATAGCATTCTACTTGATTTAATTTTATATTTGTTATTCTCATCCAACTTAAAGGTACTTTTTTAAGTAAATAAGATTTTTTTCTCAGGTTTGTGGTTTGCGATCGAATGTTCTTGGTGCGATTTTATGTGAAATAGTTCTATAAAGGCAGGAATTTGGAAACCTGTCAAGGGAAATACAAAATTAACAAAAAGATAGATTAATCTTATAAAATTCAGCAAAAATAAAAAACAAACTAAATTTTCCTGTGACTTCCAAACAGGTTGCTCACATTTTATGAAGAGATAAAAACATAAAATGGAAGAAATTAAAGCGAAAACCAATGCTCAAAAACAGCATTAAAAAATCCTCTAAAGTTCTCACGAAGATTCTTGAAATGGGCAGAGGAGTGGAAAAATGAATTTTTCTCTGATGAAAAAAAATATAATTTAAACGGCCCTGACTGATACTAATGTTATTGGCACGATTTGAGATCAAACGATGTTTGAATATCAATACAGTATTTCGGCTATGGTAGTGTTATGATTTGGTCAGAATTTTCTGCATTTCCCCAAAATGTACTTTGTTCCAACTTAAATGAATAGCACTATTTATAGTTATAATATAGATGGATGTTCTTCTCTCTTTTATGGATGCAAAATTGGATGAAGATTGCTTATTCCAGCAAGATAATGTTGTGCTACATATTTCCACGTAGTCTAAATCATTGTTTAAAGAACCCAGAATACCTCTGTTATACTGGTGAACATGTAGGAATACATGGGCATGTAAAGTTTATTCAAATAATGCCCAAAACGAAAGCATAATGACTTAAACCGAGCTAAAAAAGAAATATTATTATTAATAATGCTGTGGAGACTGCATTTATAGGATTGCACTATTAAAAGTTGCGAAACTCTGAAATTACGTAAAAACAAGCGGCTATATCGCATTTTCAATACCCTCCATCACAAAAGCGTGTGAAGTAAATACGTTAACATACACATACATTCAAAAACGTATACAATATATAAGAGATTTTCTTAAATGTAAAACAGGAACATTTAATGAGTCATAAAATTAGTTATATTTTCGGCTATAATTTTTTTCTACTGAACCGATTTGGATAATTTTTGCATTGGTAATGAATTTCATATAACTTCAAATTTATTTCTAATACGTCAATTTATAATTGACAATTTTAGGAAAGTTCTTCGCACAAGCTAAGAGATCGCCTCAGAAATCGATCTTTTTATTTTAATATACTGAATCGATCTTGCTGATAAAAAAATTTTGGAGATCTATAAGAAATACTCAGTCCAAATTTCATGGAGCTTTGTCAATTATTGTGGATGTGAGAGATGAGATGATTGCTCTTTAGCGTTATACACGGAATGACGTTAATATATGTAAAAGAAACAAAATTTATTACAAATAGAGTTTATAGTTGTGAAGTCTTCATTGTGCGTTCATAGGATTATGTTAAGTGTTTATTATTAGCTTAAAATAAAATATCTACAATCTAAGTTTCTTATCTAACTTTATGAAACAAAAGTTTTGAGTAAAAGTTTCCAGTAAATTTATTATTTTTTCTTATTTTAGAATTTTCAGATTTTTCGGTTAAAATTTTTTTATTGATTGAACATTTTCTAATATATTTTTAATTTATGTAATACTTTATTGAATATTTTTAATATGGATAAATTATTATTATTTTTTATATAGTTTTTAAAACCTCGAAGTTTTTATATTTTATCTTCAATTAATAATAATTTTCAATTTCTTAATAAGGCAAGTATTGTAGCACAATAATATAAACTATTTACTAAGGGAATGTAAAAAAAACTAACAAGATAATATAAAGCACCCACTCACAAACTACTTACAAATGTAATAGCAAACTATGAAAACTTAAAAGCTGCACAATCTCTTAAAAGAATTAATAATAAATACTGAATAGTTTATAAAATCATAATTAAATGAAAAAGAAATAAAATCAAGCCTAAAAATCAACTTAAGGTAAATGATGAAGATCATATATAGTATATAGAGTCTGAGTACGATCATATACAATTTTAGTATTTTTTAACATTTCGGGAAGAAATTCTGGTATACGTTCCACATTACAACATACACGTTTTAAAAGTTCACCTTGTGTGGGTAAAGCATACATTGCTACCAGAGCACCTTTGCGTACAACCCAAGGATGATATTTGGCCAACGTAGATTCATAAGCGGTTTTACAGCAACCATGAACTTTGTCAGTTTCACATAATTCAGCCAAACGATTTAAAAATTCATAAACAAACTCTGAAAGAAGCAAATATAATATTTTATAGAAAATTAATTGTATACAAATATAAGATACGACAGTTGTTTGATAAAACTATACATGACAAATTAAAAGATAAGATACAAATGTATGCACATGGTAAATAAATAAAATTTGAAGATCTAAAGAATGGTGAAGCCGAACTTTAATATCGTCTGCAAAAAAATATAATTTAAAAATATTAAGAGCTTAATAATAAATAAGTGCCGATCTTCGTTAACTGAAGGATCAACAAAGAAAGATTGGATGGCAATAACGTTTGCCTAAGATGAGCATCGATAAATTTAAAAGAAGTAATGTTATATTCGGTCTAACCCGTTTTAATCTTAAGTGAGAATGAGATTATTGTGAAACTAACATTTATGTGAAATTTTTGCGCTTTAAAATTAATTTTTGTGAGTAGTTAAATGGGTGCTAGAGGAAATTATAGACCGGCTCTCGTATAAGTATATGTATCGTTTTTTGTTAATATTTATCTTAGTTTGACCAATTAATCCTTCAAGTGACATTTGGAAGGTGACTTGTGTGGGACCTATGAGAAGTAATAGACTGACCCTCGCATAATTTGGCACCTCGTTTTAGAATGCCTAAGACTTATTTCTGTAAAATTTTGATAAAAACGCTTAATATTTAGGACTGTTATGATCTTAAAACCACTTTTCGGAAGGACATTTGTATGAGAGGTACCTAAAATATTGAATCGAACATTGGCAATTAGTGGGACAAATTAATAATATGTACCAAATTTGATCAAGATATCTCAAAAATTCTGACCTGTAGAATGTTCATAATGTTCACGAATGTCCGTTCCGTGTGCTGTCCATCTAAACTTTGTCATCAAAGTACAAATCACAGTTTTTACAGTTTTCTTGATTTTTTGGTCTAGAATAAATCCTATTAATATAATATGCTCCCAGAATGGAGCAGTTCTAAATATGAAATGATTATAATAAAATTTGTCACAAAAATGTTTAGCAGAAATCAGAAAACCAAAATTTTGTAGGTAACCAACAATATCTATAACTATAACTTTCTTACTTGTTTTAACTTGTGCTTGAAAAGGGTAAAACAAGTGTGAAACGATAATGAAAATTAAATTAGAAAATGTAAAGGAAGTTTAAAAAAATAACATTAACAAATATTATTTTCAGATAGCACGAACATCATTATTTTATAAAACTATATACATATATACATATGTATGAGTGTGTGTATGTTTATTCCAACTCACCTAAACCTCTATGTAAACGCAACAGTGTGCGACTACCAGACACATATTTATTGTCCTTAAATAAATCTGCTTCTTTTTCATATGACATCATTGTTTTAATTGTTATAAATTTTTCAGCTTTTTCCGTATCCGGTTCCTTGCGAAATGTTGTTAAAATATCAATTTTTGATCTTACATCACTACTAACAAAACCAAAAACTGAACCAATTAAACTAAAAAATCTGTACATAAACAACAATAGAAAAAAAAACAAAGAAATCAGAGTAATTGCATACATAAAACAAAGAAAGTTCAATGAATTATCCTTGTTGGCATTAAAATGTTTGTATATACATACTTATTTATTTCTTCGTACGCTTTTAAATAATCATCCATAGAAACGTCATCATCATCTCGTAAACTGTCTTGAAAAATTTGTGCTACTTTTTCTATATCAAAACGTTCAACTGCCGCCATTTTAACTATTTATTATTAAAAATTTATTAATATTTATTATAAAACAATAATTAAGTAACACTAAATTAATTGATCTAACAATATTGTTTTTGCTACTAATCATAGACAAACTTTGTTAAAATGAAATGAAATGTCAAAATTGTCAACTGTTATTATTGCTCAGTGTCATTTATAACAGGGTGTTTCTTATATGAATAGGTTTATTTCAATTTAAACACTTTACAACACTGTTATAATTTAAATGTTGGTTTTACAAAGAAAAACGTATTCTTTCTTTTCAAATTAATAAAATAAAAACAACAAAACAAAAGAAATAACTAAATGATATTTTAGCTTAATTACTCTATAAATTTGATTTATTTCATGTGGATTTTATAAGATCATTCACATAATTAGAGAATCGAAATCGATTCTGCATTACTAGGAACATAGATTATAGTTAAAGGTTATTGTTTTTAACGCATGAAAATATTTCTTTTACACTCAATTAAATGTTCTATTTGTCTCTTTCAGTTGTCGAGTTATTTTTATTTAGAGATGGACTGAAAAAAAATAAACACAAAAAGTCCTTATTATTTTATACAAAAATGTGTGATTTGAGTTTTAATAATTTAACGTGATCATTGATCTATGAGCGTTTGGAGATATACTGGACCATTTATCACCAATTTCAATAGGCATCATACTTGGGACAAAATTATGACACCCGCTAAATTTTATTTTTAATCGACTACTCTTCTGGCACATTATAAAAAAACATGGGATCATATACATGCCATATATTCTATATTATTCCATAAAAGAGAGAAAAGCATCTTCTAGCAATTCGCTATAAATTGTGCTCTTAATTTTTGTTTAAATAAAACAAATTTAAGATTTCCCAACAACAGAAAATGCTGCCCAAACCTTTCAAACATAAATTAATTTTTATCGAAATTAAATATAAGGCCAAAACTATAATCCCCCTGACCAGCTGAATTTCCTGTAATAGTTTCCGAAAAATGTTAAAAATTTCAATACTGGTGATTAAAACTTATTTTTAAAATTTTCTCTCTTTTTAAGTCTGCAAACAAATTTACATTTTCTAATTTTTTTATTTATTTGTAATTGTTTATCAAATATTAAATATTTAATTTTGTGCTAAAAATTTTAAAAATGAAAATCTATAGTTTACTCGCAAATATACAATAATAATATCCTGGGGAAGTAAATTAAGGAAGAGATTAAACAAACGTTAATCCAGTAAATTCCCGTAAACATTTACAAGTTCAAAATTAAATCCTTATCACCAACAACAACATTTTATACTACCTAAGAGATAAAAACAAGTGAATTTTCAAGGTAACATGTTTATATTTCAGCGTAACACTTTTTTCAAACTAAAAGCAAGTAAGAATGCTATAATCGGCTATGCCGAATCTTCAATACCCTCTACATACTCAAAAACGTATAAGAGTTTTTCTTAAATGTTACGCAGGAAAATTTAATGAGTCATAAAATTAGTTATATTTTTGTCTATAACTTTTTTTCTACTGAACTGATTTTGCTAATTTTTGGAATGGTGATGAAGTACCTATAACTTCTTATAATAGTAAAATTTAATTCTATTTTGTCGATTTATAATAGACATATATAGGCATAGATTTAAAACAGGAAACTTCTCAGGGCTAAAAAAAATACTCAGGCGGATGCGAGCGTTCCAATAACATACAGACTGACGGACAGACAGACGGAAATAGCTAAATCGATTCAGTTTTTGATTTGATGCAAGAATATATATACTATGGGGTCTGACATGATTCTTTCTTAGCGTTACATACAGAATGATAAAAATAACATACCCTCTTCACCACTTATGTTGGTGGAGGGTATAACAAAAATATGATAAATTTCATTTTAATGACTAAACGGAATAACTAAAAGTAAAAACACTAATAAAAAAAAACATACAAGACAAATATGAGAGCATAAATCTAAATTCATATTAAAAAGGGATACGAGTTCCAGGAATAAAATGTACCTGTTTTAAAAGAAAAACTCATAAAAATAGCAGCAAATAAAAAATAATGATTTTATTTAATTCAAATGAATTTAAGACTGGTCACCTTAATATTTAAACCGTGTTACCTGTATTTTTGTTTAAAGTGCAATGTACTCATACTTGCACAAGCAATTACACTCTCATGCTGAGCAACAAACGCACTTACACAATTACAACCCCTGGAGAACACACACAACCACATATAATCTATTGAGCGCCATTTTTAATTTGAATAAAATTTTAACTTTAGCTTCGTGAAACCTTAACAATTTGAAAACAAATCATTCGCTAAGCAACATTCAACGGGTAAAGACGTTTTAAATTCTTTATTCGGTTAACGAAAAGTTTAGTAAAGTTTAGTTTAGTGAGAGCTGGAAAGTGTGTGTGTGAAATTTAAAGAGAAAAAACGAAGGCGAGTGTATAAACAGTTTAAAAGAGCAGTAACGGTTTCAACTGAGTGTTACAAATTTTAATAAACAAATAAAAAAGAGAAGAGCTTAAAATAAACTTGGCTTAAAAATTAACACATAAATAAGAAGATAAGAAAATAATTTTAAACAGATATAGAGAAAAATAATAATTAGTAACAATAAGCGAGAGAAAAAACAAGAAAAAAAATAATAAGTCAAATAATTATTTTTATTTTAATAATTAAAATTGTATAAATTTAATTTAATTCCCAAGAAACATCACAAAAAGAGAAACACAAAAAAAACATCACTAACTTTTCAACGATCAATGAGTGTGGCTTCTTGCACTTTTTGCGTCTTCTATTCTTCTACAATTTGAGATCAAATTGATCGTGTGTATAAAAGATACACAACAAAATAAAGTTTTGAAAAAGAAAAAGAAACACAAAGTTACTAGTTTTAAATTGACTCTCAAAGAAGCAACAAAACGAAATACGAAGTCAAATTCGAATAATAAGCTTAAATTGTTAAGCGTTTCTTTACTTAATCGAGACAATCAAGCGCTTAGGGTGTGGTGAGCTTAAATAAATAAAAAATCAATTGAATTGAAGAAAAATTTCCCAAGAAAATCATAAATTATTTTATAATTCATTAACAAACAAATAAAAAAAACATAAAAATAAAACAACAAAATGTCTTTACAAAAAACAAATTCACTCAAACATCACATATTCACATTTTTGGTGATATTAATGACGACAACGTTAACATTTAATGGCGCGCAGGCTCAAAGAACACCTACCATTTCCTATATAACACAAGAACAAATTAAGGATATTGGTGGTACAGTAGAATTCGATTGTTCTGTACAATATGCCAAAGAATATTCAGTGATTTGGACCAAAACCGATGGTGATTCCGTGTTCTTATCAACGGGTTCTACTTTGGTTATAAAAGATTCACGCTTTTCGTTACGTTATGATCCAAATTCATCAACTTACAAATTACAAATTAAAGATATACAAGAAACTGATGCTGGTACTTACACCTGTCAGGTGGTCATTTCTGTGGTTCATAAAGTTACTGCGGATGTCAAATTATCGGTTAGACGTCCTCCTGTCATTTCCGATAATTCTACACAATCTTTGGTGGCCAGCGAAGGTAGTGAAGTACAAATGGAATGTTATGCTAGTGGTTATCCAACACCCTCAATTACTTGGCGTCGGGAAAATAATGCTATTTTACCAACTGGTAAGTTAAATGAAAAATTAATTAAAAAAATTAGTGAGAAAAAAATTATTTCACATGTACAATTCTCATGCATATTTATAAATTTTGCTTAAAAGTTAAATAGAGGCAAGACAATAAAATGTGAGGCTTTGTGGGAAATAAAACTACGATTACAAAATTTTTTATGAAAATAAAATATGGTTAATGTAGCTGTTTTTATTTTAACGTGTAGAGTAGGAAAACGTTTAAAATCGCTTCTTAAAAAGTTAATATTAATATCGAATTCATTTTTGGTTTAATTAAAAAAAAACATTTAAGTGATCTAAAAATATAAGAGTTTGAAATATCCTTATTCTAAATTCGATATTTTGAATAATTTTTCTTTGGTATCTATGAAATCGTTAGACTTGGAAGTTTCATTTGATGTTAAAAAATGTTTGAAAAATTAATAATTTTGAATTTTGCAATTTTTTTAAAACAAACTTAATATTGAAACTAAACAGAATTTTAAACGATTAATATATATTTGAAATCCCACATTTCCATGCGCAAATATCCAAAATCTCAGTCCATGAATACCATGTTTAAATATTGACTTTTCATTAAAATTATCCTTTATAAAGACGTCCGGTGGAAAGTACTTTTTGGATGTTTTGAATCTATGTATTAAGGGTAATTCAATAATTATTTCAGGTTTGCAAACTGCGGACTGAATAAAAATTGAATTCTTAGCGTATTAAAAATAATAAACATATTCGATATGGTTAACTTGAAGGGCCTATTACTACCTTACTGACCAGTTAGGGGCCTTTCTTTAATTCCTTTTTATTCCATTAAACGCTTAAAATAATAAACTCCAAATATTGTTGACAGCACTTTTACATTAAAAACATTTCATTAGCTTTATGATGTTGAGTCACATAGTCACCCTCACAAATAACAAACAACCGATATGTATGAGAGTGTATTAAAAAAAACACCTAAACAAATGTCTTCTTATAACGCTCTCTTCGTTTTTTTTTTTCTTCTTTTAGTAAACCAGTATTTTTCTTATAAATAAACTTGGCTTAAATAAGCTCTCAATTCTCTTTTTCTTATTTGTTGCTTTATCTATTTTGCAAAAAATGTATACAATACTAATACATGTATTGTATTGTATTGTATTGTTGTTATTATTTTTAAGACTCTATTGTGAATAGTAAATATTTTGAATATAAAATCAAATTCTTTAGCTCGATTTATTAAATAAGTAATAAATTAAATTAAGTAAATGGAATTTTTATTTATTTAGATTTATTTAACAAAGAAGTTGAACGTGTAGAGAATATATTAGTTAAGTGCAATTGCTAATAGAAATTTTTTATAATTTAAAAAAATGAAAATAATTTCTTTTTGTAACAAAATTTATTTAGTTTTAAAAAAATATTTTCCCATATTATTTATTTCAACATTCATTGACAGGTCATTTATTGTAATATATTGGACTTGTTTTTCTTTAACATCAACAACAGGTGTAAATGTTATTCTTATTTTACCTTTTCTAGTATTGTTCTATTTTTGTAGATGTAATCTTCTATTATAGATTATTCTTATTTCTTTTTCAATTGTTTTTGTTTTACTTATTTCTCATTCATTGTTTTTATTTCAATATTGTTCATTTAGTTTTCTTTTTTACTTGTAGTAAAACAGGTAGTAAAATGATATTTCAGTTTTTGAAACGGTTTAAGAAAAAAAAGGTGTTACTTTCTATAGCAAAAGTTAATTAGCGAAAATTTGTCCAGTCATTATTTCCTTTTAATGTGGATCAAAAATTTTCATTTTCTATTTATTTCAAAACAATAACTAATGATCTCTAAAATCCAGCTGGTCTTAATTGTACTATTAGAGAAATATTTGAAAAAAAAAAAAAAAAACTGGTGAAAAATCTAATTGGTTACGCAAAAGTAAATTGATAAATTAGAACTTTTATTTTTTAAATAACTTTTTTTTCCGGTATAAATTAAAAAACGTTTTTATGGGAAAATAATTAATGGGAAATAAAACAATAATTATCTATTTTTGTCATCGGTTTAAATTAAAAGATGACAAGTAAGATTGATACCCTACAACATGGTGCTGACATGAAAAATTAAAAACTGATACATTATTTATTGATTGTATAAATAATCAATGAATGGAATTTAATCACAATACACTTTATATTGATTGATGTAGATCTGAACGTATAAAATATGAGTTTTATGATCGTAAAGCCCCATTTCGGGAGAATATGGTGGACCAACCATCACCAATTTCAACTGCTACTAAAGTTCTAAAATTACAGCATTCACAACGTTATACAGACAGCCAGCCAAACAGACGGAGATCGTTAAATCGACTCAGAAAGTGATTCTGAAGTAAAATGTATTCCAATAAGTAATCTGAAGCAAATTGTAGTCAGTAAATCTAGGCTGTAAGGTGGGAGCAGAAAAACTGCTCATCCAATGTTTTCCAAATAGTTTTTGCGTTTGCCATTTACAGAAAATATAAAAATTTTAAATCATATTCAATTGCCTTTTAAATCATCTTTCTAATTGAATAAATTGCAATACTTTATCTTTAATGTTTTCATACCTTTCATCAACTGCAAAAGAAATACAATAATAGCAATAAAGAAGAAGGAAAAACACAAATGACTATTGTTGGCATTTTCACTGCATTACTCATACGCCTGAAGAATTTTCCGCATAAGTGGAGGCTTCTAGGTGTTAAAGGACCTTCTTAAGTACAAATGCTCTATTATAAATCCCAAGGCATTATTATACAATTACTTCACCTTATTCCATTAAAAAAGCGGCAAAAAAACGAGAAAACATAAAATAATACAAAATTGAATGTTAAATTAAAATTTTGCTTAAAATCTAAACTTGGGGTCAAATCTTATCAGACAAAAAGAAACAATATCCCCATACATTTAAACAAAGAAATAAACTGAATAACAATACGAATCTTTAAAAAATCTTCTAATATCTCAATCACACTGTTAAAGTTAACAAATCCTATGAATTTATACAAAATTTATGGAAATATTAAGGTATTTACAAAATCTTTTTACATTCAATGTTTGTTATCACTGCAATAAAATCAAAACACAAACAAAAAAGTAATAAACAACAACAACCGTTCAAATATCCAGGATAAACATTTCAAAAAGTGTGCTGTTGGCCGCCTCCATAAAGCAACGACGCTTGAAATCATTGTTAACACCACCAACATCAAAACATACTCAATAGAAAGAAAATAATCACAAGAAGTAGAAGTAGAAACAGCAGCAATTTTGTATGCAAAACATTGTTTTTCTCAAACCCTCCATTATTAAAAGTCCCACACACATACTACTTAATATAAGCTCTCTCTCTCTTTCTGCTTCACATGCCAAAAGAGTATTAAAAAAACAAAAATAAAGTCAGTTATATATTTTCTAATGACAAAACTTCACACTTTACTTGCAAGTGTTTTATTTTTATTTTTTGCTAAAAATAATAAGAAATGAATATTTGTTTTATTGAATGTTGGTTGGGATAGGAGAGGGGTATGGAACTACACATGTTTGTGTCCACAAAAAGGAAGGATGTGTTTGTAATAATAAAAAGAAATCTGTTTTCTTCTTTCCTCTACTTTCCTCTCATCTTTAAACACATGAAGTACATGACTAGTAGAAAGACTAAATGACGTCGATATTTTTGAAGATTCGACAACTTTAGCACGCGCAATTTGCTTCCGCATCTTGAAAATGTGCTCAAAAGCAAAAGCGAAGAAATATAGGAAAATGGGTGGTGTTTGGGTTATAAAACCGGCAATATTTTCTTAAGCCCATATTGTTATCAAATGAAAAATAATGAAAGAAAAAATAACAACTACAACGTATGTATAAACAGCAAATATGTAGCAACAAAGAAAAAAGGGAATATAACACACATACATTCACATATGAGAAGCATTTTATTAGGACAGAGAATCTCAAATGCTACCAAAAAAAGGGAAATTGAAAACAAATTTTTAATAAATGCATTATTTTCTTTAAACCTCTTATAGGAAATGAGGGAAGTTAAGAGTTTGGAATTTTTTTAACTTAAATAACTTTTGGTTTAATTGGTATCTCTCACATTCTGAGAGAGTACAAAATGAGTTAAACAATATGAACTCATTAAGAGATTAATGAGATGATTTTGATATAATTCTAACGGAATACTTTAATTTGCTTAAAAGAAAAGGAGAATAATATTTTAAAAAGTATAATTGACAGAAAGAATTAATTAAAGATTATTTTTAATTAATATTTTACATATTGGAGATATTTTAGTTGCAATGAAGTGTAATTAATGACTTTTACATTAAGGCAAATTCAGAATATGGAGACATTAAAAATTGAATAAGTAAATTTGTCAAGATGCATGTTGCAATTTTTCACATAATCAATTCTCTTGAACCCCTTAACGGAAAATTTTTTATTGTTATTTCTTAATGTCTTGAAAAATATAAAATATTAAATATTAAAATATTAAATTCTTATAAACCATTAATTTTTTTAACTTTTAAGAATCACTGACTTAGACTTTATTTTTCGAACACACATTAATATTAACAAAAGTATTTAGAATCCTTTTTTGTTTCTACATAGACGTTGGCTGGCACTGTTAATGCAAACAAACAGTTTGCAACTAATGTAAACAAATCCAAACAAAAAGCCCATAACAAATCCGTAACAAAAAAAGGATACGTACTTAAGCTCATAGAAAGCCTACATTTAGAAATACATATTTTACATAGAAATAATGTGTTACGTTTTAACACTCATACAAACAAACCATGTACACGTTATTCTTAACTCGTCTTTCCAAAATGACAGCCAGCCAGCCAAGCTAAAGTAAACAATGGACTTTAACACAAAAAATATACTCATATGAAAAACATATCTAGTATGGCGGCATTAAAAACAGTCTTACAAAACAAATGAAATAAAATAAAAGAAATAAAAATATGTATATAAATTACAAGGTACTAATAATAAGGTAACAAAAAAACACACTGAGAAAACGCCCGACGTTGCTATTGTAGATGAGACTGTTACTATTGTGTGAAAAATAAACAAACATGCAGAGTTTGCAAACATGACATGAACTTAAACAAAAACTCCCCTCTTCAAAAAAATGCTACACAAAAAACTTAAACTCTTCAACTCCCTTTTCCGCTTTTTAAAAAAGAATCAAAATAACAACATCTCTAGGTTTATTTGTTTCTAAAAAATAAAAAAACAAAAAAACTCTTTCACGGTTTATTATGACAACTATAGGGGTCTCTCTGTTTTTTTTAATAAAAAAAGTGCATACATAAATAATAAAAAACTAAATCAAGGTTTCAGGGTTACAATTTCCCAAAATTCACATACAAATGTAATGCCACATACTCACATATACAGAAAACACAATACTCTTACAAATAACTGTAATTAACTGCAAACAAAATCAATTTGTTATTGTTTCTCTTTTTGCATTTTTTTAATTCAAAACAAAAGCGCTTAATGAACAAGGTAATTCATAAAAAAATACGACAAAAATATTGACCTCCCATAAACTAACTCTACTCTTTCACTTTCTGTTTATATGTTTGTACCCTACCGTTATATTTTTGTTTACATTTTTTTATTATTATTCAAGTGTAACTAAAGTTCTAAAATTGCAGCTGTTTTTTCGTGAAATTTTATTTTCTTTCTTCAAAAATTATTTAAATGTTTTGAAATTTTATTTGGTTCACGTGCTCCATGAGCTGTAAAATTGTAGACAATGCAAAATTGAAGAGTTTTATTTAGAAACGATTAAAGTCAAGTGAGGAATTTATTAATGTATGAATCAACAGCAAGAAATTGACAGCTGTGGTGTTTTAGAGGTTTGGAGTTTTTTTTTACATTTTGGAAAACTATTAGTCATCATTATTATTGTTATTATTCGTAGTTAAAAACAAATAATTAAGGCCAAATATTAAGCTTAAATATTTGATCTAGATTATTTTATAAGAAATTATATAAACTTCAAGTGATTAAGCTAGAATTTAAATATTTTATATGATTTTAATCTTCATGACATATACGACACCCCTTTTTTTAAATTTGTTTAGTTTTTTATGCAAATTTAACTAATTTTTTGTTTTTAATAAGCAATTACTTGAAAATAAAACTTCAAAACTCAATAATCCATAAAACAAATTAAATATTAAAAGCGACTGTTTCTTGTTTTAAAATCAAGGGGAATTTCTCATAAAATTCTTTAGAATCAATTTCATACGTTAATAAAATTTGAATAAATTTTACGGAATTTTAAACAAAATTTGTCAATATTTATATAATTTGCAGAGTATATCCAATAAATATTATGTACGGTATATGGTGCTTAAAAGAAGTCAAGTGGAAAATAACAAATTTTAGTATCATATTAAATTATAGCAATAATAACGGGGACCAGCAAACACTTATTATCAAAAACTTCAACTATGTATGCCTTTAAAATTATGGTGTGTTATTACTCTGAAATTTATTTAACAATTCTTTTTTAATTGTTTGTTTCAAAATTAAAGTACAATTCAACTGAATACCTTTTTATTGGCAAACATAACCTATTTTCTCTTTTAATAACAAATAAACAAGTATTGATTATAGCAAATACTTATCTATGGCTTCCTTTATATACTCCGTATATATAAATAACAAATTCCACTACGTCTGAAAGCATTTTCTAACATGTAACAATAGAAAATTTTATAGCAAATTCAATCTAATATTGAATTAGTCTGATTAAAAAGGATTTGTTTGTGACATTTTGTTTTAAATATTAAAACGAACTAAAGATTTTTAGAAAATAGACTTAACATCTGTAAGACATCTTACAAGTGGATTTCCCAACTCTTCCATTATTAGAGGAATATCCATGTTTCTTTGGATGTTGCTGTTAATAGTATACCATGGACTGCCTAATATACCATGAATACTGTTGGTTTCTATAAGACGGCGCCTTGTAAGACGGTTATCCATATAAATACCAAGGCATATAACATAATCACCCTGGGTGATGTTAAGGGAAAGTGGAAAAGTTCCCTCTTCATATTTGCATATTTCCATATGCAACACAAAGGGCAAATCACAACGATTTTCTTGGGAACGTCAGCTTTTATTCAAAATTATTCAACTCTTAAGTTCCAATCATCCAAATTCTAACAATTTGTGAGTCATACTTTATGAAAAGATTGCGGAGACTTCAAAAATATTGCCGAACAATACTTTCTTAATTCAAATCTAATCTCTTTCTAATCTCTCCAGTTAAGTGGATTATCTGTTTAATACTTCCGTTTTTTTTCACGAGACTTTTGGAATTTGAATTATAACCCTTTTGCAATATAACAGCAGTTTTTCCTTATTTACTCGTGTAGACAAAAGGTTAATAGTAAAATTTCATGTTTGGAGATGTTACTTTTTCGATTAGTTTTTTTACAGTTATATAAAAAAACTTTATTTTATTGTGAAATCATGAAAATATGTCAACTTTCCTAGATTTATAGTCGTTTATATTTTATAATTTTGCTTAATGTTAAAAAAATCACTCTTAAAAATAGTGAAAACAACACAATTTTATTACTTCTTAACGTTTTTAAGACGAAATTGAAACATGTAACAATTAATGGGTTCTGTATTTAATTTTAAACAACTCAATTACGGTTCTTCTTTTTTTGGTGATTTCGTTAGAAAAAAACATTTGTCACATTTAAAGCTTGTGAAGATCCACTAGAATTAAAAAAACACACATAAAAATAATAAAATAAATCTGGTATAAAGACGATTTTTTCGTAATAAGTACTTAATGCAAGAAAACTAACGGTCGTTTATTTAAAAAGGGTTTTAAACGAGACACAAAAAATAAAATATAAAGAAGATTTAAAAATAGAAAAACCCAGTTAAGAAAGAGGTTTTAAATAAGAAAATGTTTAAATAAGCAAAAGAAAACTAAAATGAAATGTTTATAACATTGAAGGTTTCTTTATTTAGAATTTTTTTATTATCGTGTTCTTTTTTAACTTATGTTGCCGGTATATGTTAGACGTTAAAGACACAAACCCAATTTTAAAGGAGAACCCTGTAAAGTATTTTTGTACGTAAAGTTGACTAAACTCTGGCAGCAGCAGAGTGTACAGTTTTTCCCCACACAAATATAAAAATTCTATACTTGAGTGATTATTATAGAAAAATACTAAAGAAATTGTTGTTGTTGTTAGAATATTAAAAAATTATATAATTTCTATATGCAATTGTGGTTATTTATTTAGCCCTGGGTATAGGTTTTCAAATATATTTTTACCTTTTTATTCCCTTTCATCTTGTAGTAAACGTTTTTTTAAAACAATTTTCTAAAAACCGACCAGGTTTAATATAAACAGAAAGTAAAAGATGAAAATAAAAACATTATTTTGCACTAAACAAATATTGTAAACAAATTTTTCCACTTTTTCATAGAAAAAAAACAGGGAAAAATTATTAGTTTGATGTTATTTTTTGTATTTTTTCTAACACAATTGTGTTAGAAAACTCGTTTTCATTATTTATTCTAACCAAACAACAGCACAATCCTCTTCGACATCAGACTATTTGAACTGAACAATAAAGTTATAGTCAAGCGTTAAAATATCCATGCATGATTTATTTATTTGATTATTTATTTTAAGGTTTAAACATTATGTTTATTTAGGTCTCAAAACATAAGTTCATATGATGTAAATACAGGACAAAAAAAACTTATATTAGGGATTTAAACAACAAAACAAAAAACATATTCTCAAACATTTAAGCGGGATTAATATTTGTTACACGTCTCTACAACATATCATTATTTTAAGCCTAATTGCGTTTTTAATACTTACAAATTTTCCAAAAATTTTCCCTTATCACTAGAACGAAAAGTACATACACATTTTGGGGGTTAGAATATCTTTTTGATTTTGAATATTGCTTGCACTTTTTGGTAAACAGGATTATCTTTACGAATTTATGGTTGGGGGTATGTTTCATATGTGATTTTAATTTGGGTTTGGTCAAAATTTTGATTGGTTAATGCTTTCATATTTTCTTTTTCCTTCAAATTATTTATGGCTTGTTCATCTCTTTTTCGGTTTATAATTTGTTAAAAAGATTTAAATTTTCTATATGTAAATTGTAACGAATTTCTATTTAATTATGTTAATCTGTTCATGCAATTTTTACCGCCATTTATATGATAATTGTTACAGTAGTCTTTAGTTACATGACCTTTTTATATTTGATACTTAAAAGGATACTTTTTTGATGTGTTCTAAATAAAAAGTGAATTATTATCAACCCTCTTTTATCAGGAAAGTAAAAAAATGGCGTTTTGTAATACTTTAATTTAACTCTCTAAAAAGGGAATTTTGAATTGTTCTAGGAGAGGTTATAATGACATTGTTCTATAGAAAATTCAAAAGCCAGATTTTTGACTACTTAAACAAATAACAGTAACAGCACAGTAGTTTTAATTTAGTAATAATTCTGTAACTCTTGAAATAATTCTTGAATCCTTGTGAAAAGCTCTCTCTGGTAACTACTAAATTAATAAACTTTTACACTGATATTCTTAAGATCTTTTACAATTGATATAGAAAAGCACACAAAAACGCGCTCTTGTTGTTTAAGAGATATTTACACCAAAGTAAATTTTTCAGGCTGATTTTTTTTTTAACTTGGTGGACTTAACGTAAATCAAAAAAGGTATTTGGATTCCGTATTAAAACAAAGTTTTAATCACTAGTGTTTCTGTTACATTTCTCGAAGCTTTACACCGGTACTGTTGAATAACATTGGCAACAGCTTGGAATGCTTGGACCAAGTTGAGTTTTGTTAAAAATATCACTCAATTTAATCAGATCAACAATATTATCATTTGTTTGACACTAAACATAATAACTGACATGTTTTACAATGGTTACTTGATCAAAAAATATATAAAAGTGTGCGGTAAAAATATTTCAATCTCATTCCTTAATATTATAAATTAAAAAAATATTAATTTTTAAGCATCACTTGATCACATTTGCTCGTTACTGTAAAATACGTTACTTATTATTAGAAACTCTTTAAAGTTAAATAATTTTATTAAATAAAAAATAAAATTATAGGAAAGAAAAAAGATGCCACAACATCATAATTTTAATTTGATAAGAGGCGAAAAATAAATTTCTCTAGAAGTCTATTAAATATATAATTTTTATAGCTAAAAAAAATATACAGTTGACACAAACAAAAAAATGCATACATAAATAAGCATTTCATATACAAATACATACGTATATAGAAAAAAATAAAATCCAACCTTTATAACACCAAAAGTGGGTGCATTCACATGTCTCAAGAGCTTGTTATATGCTCGATATATTATAATATACAAAAACAACAACACTGTAAGCAATTACAACAACAACAACAAAAAACAGCAGCAAAATTCATAAAAGAATATTAATAGAAGTAAAACCTCATATACAACAACTAAGTTTAAGACCAAGGTCTACCATCCACCACTCCCCCCCCCTCATAAAGCTATAAAAGCAAAAATACATCAAAACCCAAGAAAATCAATTGTAAAGAACGTTTTTTTGCATATAACAATAATTTAACCGGGAATATGTGTAAACTTGCATATATATGTGTATTGCAACACATTGTGTGTGTGTTAGTGTGTGTGTGTAACCATAATCATTTTCGCTCAAAGTTCAAAAAAAGTGAAAATCATCATCTTGTTTATTTTTATTCAAATTCTTTTTTAAGAAATTATTATAACAATAAAAAAAATTCCTTAATATGGCGTCGTTACTGTTTTCTTAATTGGATTTTATGTTCTGAAATTTAGTATATGTATGTTTGTATTGTTATTTTACTGATTCATAGCGTCATTATTTTGTTGTTGCAAATCCCTAACCAGGATAAAATGTCAAAATTACTGTTTGTGTCGTTTGTTGTTGTGAGAGTTTTGACAAACACCTTGTCGCTCTAAGGGGAGTTGAGCGAGCTCTTTTTGTTGCTGTTGTTTGTTTGTTTGTTTTTGCACGTTTTATGTAAAGGAGTTTTATTTTTTTATATTTCTTCCTCATGTCCGTATTATCCTTTTTACACATATCCTGTGACATTATTATTTTTTTAACTTCTGTTTTTTTACTTTTTTTTAATTTGAAAAACACCAGAAGTCAGACAAATTTAACAAGGCTTGCGTAATTTAAAAGCATCGTTATTGTTTTTCTTCATAAACAGGAAAAATTTATATATAAAAATTTTGTTAAGAAATCATTAAGTGTAAATTTAGGGAAATAAAAATTATAAGAAATGAAATTTGTTGTTAAGCAAAAAAAAAAAAAATATGATCAGTTTCACATAACCAGGGTTAAGGTGAAGTTTAACTGGAGGTTTACTCTTTAAAGTTATTTTGTTTCTTTAAAGAAGTCCATACAAGATATATTTTTATAAAGAAATTTATACATATTAAAATGATTTGTTATGGCATTTTGGGTTTGGAGTAATACAGAATTTGATAAGCCTCAATAGCTTTCGTCCTCGCATTGAAATATCTCTTAAATTGCAACCTGTTAAATGTTGAAAAGTTCTTGAAAAGTCCTTAAAAGGAAAAAAATCCCTACTTTGAAATATCAGATCAATATACAAACATTTTAGTTCTAAAACGAATTCTTACATTAATGCAGCATTTAGTATTGCTCGTGTGGACATAGTGTTATGAACAGTTCATATAATGAGCTGTAACTCTTTCGATCAATTTTTATTATAAAATCTTATAGAGACAAACATGTTTCGGACCCAATTTCTTCTTATGAACTTAATAAATTCATCAAATATCCTATACGACGTTTAAAATCACGAAATCAACACATTTTAAGAATTTTAATTGTGATATTTTTGCAAGATATTCAGCTCTACTTTTTCTGTCTTCTCTCGTGTAGACAAAGTTGTCTTTAAGTGCAATTTAATCTTATTTAAAGCGCAGTGATAGATCGGATCTACGAAGGTTCGAACTACTTTGTATATGTTCAAAGTGGTTTTATAGAGGATGATTTTATTTTCAAGGTGGTAACACCATGTAAAACGCTTAACCAAATGAAAACCAAAGTATGTGATATAATCTGAGTATAAAACATTCCATGACAATTGAATCTCCGCTCCCGGAAGTTGTTTTCCCAGGAAAGAACTAAACGATACAGCCGAACTTTAACAACAACATAATCTGAATGTGGTATAGTGATATTATTATAATATAATAGATTAATAGTTTGCGTTTATAAGAGTGAATGTAACGTGTTTATTTTTTAGTTTGGTTACATGAATTTAACAGTGTTTCAACTATGTCATCATTGTCATAATTTTTCAAATATATATTTAGCTAGAGAGAAGTGACATGTGGATCTCTATTTAGGCTAAGGATTGTCATACTCTAGAATAATAATAATTCCATTCAAAAGATTCTCTTCTTCCGGGACTTTGACGGATCCAAATTTGTGAACTGGGATGATATTACTGTCATTTGAAATTCGTGTAATTATATTTTGCATTAACGCTTAACTTGTGTAAGCAGGAAAGTAAATTTATTGATCTATGTGATGACCCCAATAAGTAATTTTCTGGCTTTGGTATCAATTTGGGATATTTTGTATTTTTTTGGACAAACTCCTAAACTACGGAATATAATAGACAACGAAGCTATAGCCACATACAGTAGATTTTTAATAAGTGATGGCGTAATTGAATCATATTCAGATGATTTTCATTAATTCATAGACAAGATGTTATTAATAAAATTACAAATTTAGTGATGTCACTTTATCGATTAGCTTTTTTTTGACAGTTATATTAAAAATTATTATACTGAAATTGTGAATTATGAAAATATGTCAAATTTTCTAGGTGCCTTCATTCTATTATTTTGCTTTATATAAAAAAATGATTCTTAACTTTATAAACTTGTTAATTTCATAACACTCACTCACTCATTTATGGTGTTTTCCCAAAATGTCATAAACATAAAAACCATTAACTTTTTCTTTTTCTTTTTTTTTTTTGACGTGAGAATGAATACTAAAACACCCATGACATGAACATAATTTTATGTAGTTTCATTTTATTTAAAATATTTAAATTTTAAATTTTCCATTTTTTAATGTTTACAATTAACGAAGCGTGACTTTGGTGAAAAAAAGGTAAAATGATATAATTACAAATTACAATATATTTACCGTAATGTAAATATATATTTTTTTATTTGAATAGAAAAAACAAAAACAATTTCAATACGCATAATTACAAAAAAAATTAACAAACTCGTACAGTATGTAGTGAAAAAGAAAGCTTCTCAAAACGCATAAAATATCTAAAAAGTCACAATTTAGTGATTAAAACCACAAAATGTTTTCATGCGTTTAAAACAAAACAGAAAAATAAACAAAAGACTTTAAAAATGGGGTGAATTTTTTTTAGCAAATAATTTAAAAACGTGTCTAAATTTTCAATAAATTTGTGTGTTGGAAACACCAGATGTTCTTAAAGACTTTCTAGCCATAATTGGGTGTGGACTGAGCTTCTTTTCCATTGTATATAAAAGAATTTATCTTTATCGTTAGCCATAGCTGCCCATAGGAGTAGCATGGAAGCAACAACATATTGTATTAATTAACTATTTTTATGTTTTGTATATAAGCACAAAATAATGGTATTCGGTGACCGCCAATTTATTTTATATGGGTACGATCATTTTTAACAAATAAATGAATGAATTTTTTGTTTGTTTGTTTCGTTTGCTTTTTCGCCCTCCTCTAGTTTCAATATAGTTTTTTTTTCGTAGAAATAAATAAAGAATTGTGAATATTTATGATGAATATAAGATCACAAGTGTTTATAGAAGTTCGTAGTGTATTAGTCATAAATTAAATATTATTTTCTTTATTTTTTTTTGGGGAAAATATTAGGGAGTTTCTTAAAAATATTTTTTATGTGAACTTTTTAGGTTAAATTTATTAACATTTACACAGACATGAATAAATCTTTAATCATTTTTAATTAAAATAATTATGTTTATATGTATATGATTATATACATACATTTATACATTAATATAATTCTATAGATTTCTTAAAAACATGATAATTCCAAATCACTCATATATAAAGCATTTCCTGTCTTAAAAAATCATACCTGTTTTCTTTTCCCTTTTCGTAAATTACATTTCCATTTACTCTAGATTTTCTTAAAACAATTAAATGATTATTTAATGAAAACACTGTCTATAGAAAATGTTGATGATTTTATTATTTTTTCCTCAAAGAATTATTTGTATTCTCTCTTTAATCCATTTCGTTTATTGTGATATATAAGTGAATGTCTTGTATTTAGGCCAGACAATTATATCTCTGTTTAAATCATTATATTAAAACAGATTTTTCATTGTTTATATAGACTGTGTGACTGATGAATAGAATATGTTTGAAGTATTAGATGACAAAGTCTGATTAATTTGTGATAAAAAAAAGTTTGCTTTTATTTTGTTTAACATATCAATGTCCTTTGAAAAAGTATATTCACTTTATTGATCAACAATTATCGTAAATGTGTCATCGTTAGATTTGGAAAAGAAAAAGGGAAACTCAGTGATGCTAATTGAAATGAATTAAAAAAAAGTAAATATTGTATTTTATTTTTTGAAATAAATGTTTTTTTTTTTGGTTTATATGTTAACCGAAATATCTGAATTCGGACTTCAGGCTCAGCCAAAGTCTTATTGGCCATCTTAGTAATTAGCACAATTTACTGCTGTCTTAAGAGAAGAAATCTTTGTTGGATTATATTTTGCGTCATATTTTTTCCTCTAATCTATCCACAATACGTCCAAATCAAAGCTGACATAGAACTATTAAATATCTGTTAATCGAAATATTTGCACTGCAGACAAGCCCCAATAAGTCTTTCTAGCCATGTCTCTTTTCTATGAAATAGATAAAAAAGAAAAAAGCTAATGCTGGTTTAAAAAATATGCAAGCACCTTGCTGGAAAGCTCGCAGATTTTTCACAAATACCTGTTCAAAAATATTATCTTCTGATGTTCTAAGGAAATGTTGAAGAAAAATTTAAGATCTTAAAGTAATTAAAACTTCACCAAAAATTCCTGGTATTTCAAACAATATGCAGTTGCGGCAAATGATGGCAATCATATATTACAACGGGATAACAGTTAGGCAAAACGAAGTAAAAATATCTGTTGTATTATATTTTCTGCCAAACTTTTACCATAATGTAAAGTCTAGCGTTTCCATTTCAATACTGTTATTCTTCAGATACAATTAATGCTATTTGTGTCAAAATCTGGCTGTAAGATTCAGTGGATTTGAAAGTAGGTTTTAAAACTTTTCTTAATACGAGGAATCGAGGACTCTCGATACGAGGTATCAATTCTTAATTGGGTTTGCCAAAGATCTATTATATAATGTTTTAGAGTCTTATAAACTTTGGAACAAATAATGAGAATACAAATTTGACCGGTTCAAATTTTAGAACATATAATGGTTTTTTGAATATGGCTTTTGGGCTTTTGTGAGAATTCAGCTCTTAAATACTTTTTTTGCATGAATTCTATGTAAACGACCCAAGCAATGGTATTCTTTGAAACACAATGGTATACTTGAAAGCATTAAATCCATTTGGTTTTTAGGAATTTTAACTATGGCATTTTTTACAAAGAGAATTTCTCTCAATATTTGAAATGAGAGTTTTAATGTATTGCACGAATTTCACGTGAAATTCGTATTATTCGTATTATTTAATTTCAATATTAAAAAAAGTGAAATATTAGGTTTTTAACAACGCTGAAATGTTGTTAAAACAACGTTGTGGTATTTTTTATATGATCATTTCATGCAGAATATTTAAACAATAGAAACAATGTTGATACAGGATGATATTTCTTTTCTATATTCTACCAATGTCGTATATCCAAATCGTTTATTCTAATGAGTGAGTTGTACAAAAATCTTTGACCCTACAATGTATTATATGATTTTTTTGGACTCTCTGCTTAATAGATTCCATTTCTTAAATTCTATATATAAATAAATTAATCTTAACATTTTTTGGAAATATTAAAATTCTAATATTTTCTATTAAAATTCTAATATTTTCTGAGATTTGGGAAACCGATTTGGAGTGTGAATATTTTAATTTTTTTTTTTATTTTAATATAATTAAAATTCTTATTTATAAAACAAAACTCATTTTAAATTCTTAAAAATTTAACAAAAAAAGTTTATATTTTCTTAACATTTTTCAATTGTCAATTGACAGCCACTAACGAGCTGTCATTTTCCTGTTTTTTTTTTGTTATTAATAGAATCGTTTTATAAAATTATAAATATTTAAACTATTTTTTAATAATTAATATTTCATTTAGATTTCTTTTCAAAATTACAAAAAAAAACTCAATTAACAATTTCTTCCAAAAATAAAACAAATAATTTAAAATCTCTTTAGATTTTCGTTTTCAAATGTCAACATGACATTTACTAATACAATTAGAGAAAAAAAGGTGAAGACAAGAATAACAAAATTAAAATTTTAATTTTAATTACAAAAACTCTATTCCCATTTTTTTCGAAACACAATAGAAGAAAAATCGTTACTTTTACAGTCTGAAAGATAAGATAGTTTTTTCCCAGACAGTTTTCTTAAACATAAAATGACAAGTGATATCATAAATTATATATGAAAACAAAAACAGAAAGGCCAACCTTAGAAAAAGGATCACATTTTGTTAGCCTGTTTTTAACCTGTTTATTATTTTGTTTAGAAATAAAAAGCAGAAACATTAAATGAGTTTTCAATAAAAAAAACAAGTTGAAACGAACCATGACATTTAACATATTTTTTTCTATAGTTGATTTGGTAACAGAGGAGCAGATAATAATTTATTACTTTTAAGGGATTGTTTTGTTTTTGTTGCCACTTTCTTTTTTTGAAAATAAAATATAACTCAAAATCGGCTGTATTGTTGTTAACCATAACAACAAAAACAAATAAACTAAATGATCGCTTTTTGTTTCAAAAAAAAGGAAAAAAGGTAATAGAAATATGTTTAATGTTTTGTTACATATAATTTTTTTACTTTTGGGTATTAATGTTGGCTCCAAAGAAAGGTGATAAACTGACATTTGTTTAAGTGGTCAAGTTCACTAAGTGGAACGATATTTTCATTTCACAAATGTGTATACAACAACAGGTAAAAAAGTATTTAACTTAAAATAGTTTTAATAACCACCGAAAAAAAAACTCATTTCATATTTAAGATAACCGCCATTTTGGTTGGTATTCAAATTAAAAATTTGAAACCCTTATTTTTCCTAGTTTAAAATTATTCTTTATTAAATAGACAAGGGAAAAAATGCCACCACATTTCTAGTTTAGATTTTCAAAAGCTAAAGCAACCAATCACCTTCAATGTCGACAACATCATCCTTATAAGAATTGCTGTACAGTGGTAGCAAGAGAAGTGAAACTGTACTTATTTCTTAAAAATATATGGATAACCAGCAAATTGCTGGAGGAGACCAAGTTTTAATTAATTTGAAATTTATGAAGTAAATAATTTATATAAAATGAATAAAATGAAGTTCAAAATAAAGTATAAAAACTAAATTTTATTTATATTTTTTTTTTTTTTTTTTTTCAAAAAATCTAAATTCTTTTTGGTGAAATTTCGTGAAATTTGTTTTAATATTTGATCTTAAATAAATTCTAATTAAATCAAACTATAAATAAAACTATTAAGGAGACATTTTAATATAATATAAATAAAATTGGTGTTAATACTGAACTCTAAAAAGATTCCCACTTTTTGATTCCCAAATGCCCAAAATAATAATTTATAGAAAAAAACCTTTCAAAAATTATCATGATGTTTTAAATATATTACACCCATGAGTAGTTATGTAATCAAAGCTATTTTTCATTTAAGCTTTGAAAATTTTTCAAAAATTTTGAGAAAAAAATTAAAAAATTAACGATATACTTATAGTCCTATCAGGTAAAATAGATTCCCCAATTCTTTCGTTTTACTTTTTTACGTTAAGAGTTCCATAAGAGTTATAAAGAAAAAATTATAGACCAGAGGAAAATAGTAGATTTTAAGAAAAAAATTTTATCACCTTTTTGGATAAAATTAGAAAATATATATTTTTTAATCAAAATAATAAAACTTTTTATCGGATTCTTTCAGATGCATGGTTCTTTCAACTAAAAATTTTTTAGAAATTTGTACCGACTCCAAATAATATATAAGAAATTAGTATCTAAATTGAGTTGAAAAAACTAAAGGAAATATGTGTTAAAATAAATCAAATAATTATTTTGGTCTAATATCTCTCAAACTGTAACAGCACATATTTTTTGTAGAAAAATTTCAAGGACTATTAAATGTAAAAATTGATTAATCATTTTTAATAAATAAAATATTTTCGATTTTTCAATTCATAGTGGTACCTCCTTACTCTGGTACCACTATGAACTTGTTCTTATTCAAATCAATTGAGAAACACATCAGGAATGTCCTTAAGATATATATTAAAAAATATTCAGTGCTTCCAACGTTACAGAATTATTTCCATGAATGCATTTTAAGACCACTGTGCGTTGTAAACTTAAATCGTTATAACGTTAATATAATTGTCTGTATAATTTTGTGATTTTTTTTTCACATTTTTCCTTAGTTTAGCTTTTTTGCTCCTTTTTGGTTTTGTGTATATCCTGTTTGTGTTGTTTGCCAGACAACAAACAAACTCCAACATAAATGTTTAAAATGGGACGAGTTGTCGTCATCTTCTTTAACGTCAATGTCTACCCGGTCTTTTACTAATTTCCTGTAATTTTGCACGCACTTCTTAATTTTTGATTTTTTTTTCTCTTATACTTCTTTCATATTTATTTGTTTCCACTCCTCTCTCACTCTCTTACTCTCCTTTGCGAACTCGGTAAAGAATAATTTTCATGACATGCAAAAATACTTTTTTTTTGCCATAAACATTATGTTGTGTTGTTGTTTTATATCCTTTATTTGTTCCTGCAATCAATGTTATTGTATTCTCTTACTACTTTTTATGATTTCAACGAAATAAAGTTGTTTCAAAAGGTGTTCAATTTTTTTCTTTATTATATTTCTCATTTAACACATGTGTGTTGTCTCTACATGTATTTAGCAGGAAAATATTTTCCATTTTACTCTTTCTTGCACTCTATAACTCATAACATTTGACTCATAAAGTTTGACATGGCAATTGTCGATGATTTTATGTTGTTGATAATAATTGTAATTATGTTGAGAGAAAAAAGGGGTCTGATTTAAATTGTTGTTTTTTTTTGTTTTTGTTATTATAATATGCAAATTATTTAAACTTTTTCTATGTCTATCAAATAATAAATATTTCTAATATGATTTCTATGATTCATCATTATAAGGGGAGCAGCGGAAAATGTTAGAATTCTAAATAAGTTTAAGTTTAACTTATGACGAATATCAAGAAATATTTAAACGTGTTTAAATGTAATAAAATTGTTAAGTCATTTATTAATTGTTTTTCCTTAAACTGGTATTTTTTTATTAAATAAAGTTAAAAATTGTTTTTTTTTATTATTTTTCCAGACAGTTTTATATTAAAATTATTTTGTTTTAAGGATCACATACCCTTTAGAATAGAACTGGTCAGATTAATTTTTCTGTTAAGTTCTCAAAACGTAAAACTAAAATCCCATTTAAATTATCCTTAATATACAATTTTGTTAATTAAGTTTTTAATTTTAATAAAAAAACTTTATTTTTATATTAAACATAATAACTTGTCAAATATTATGTTTAATGTGAAACAAATAAATATCTGATATTAATCTGATTAAAATGGATGTCCAGAAAAACCCTACATGGTCTTTCTGTCCTCAGACTTAAACAGTACAAGAAGCATATGTCCCTTATTAGAAAACCCAGTTCAAGTAGAAGGAATGGTCCACATGACATTTCTAAAGCTAAAAAAAATACAAAGAATTTTCACAACAGCGCCCAAAAAACACAACAGTTAGCTCAATGCTCGCAATATTTGGTGCAAAAAATTGAAGCTAATGCTGGCTCCTTTACTTGAAAGCTGCTTAAAAATTGAAGTCAAGTTTTCCAAAAAAATATTCCTTCTGCATAATGAATGACGAAATGTATAATCTGGCAGATTTTTCGCAAATTTCTAAGATCTAAGATTAAGATCTTAAAGCAATTAAAACTTCCCAAAAATTCCTGGTATATCAAACAACATGCAGTTGCGGCAAATGTTGTCAAACATATGTTACAACGGGATCTTTAATTTATAAGACTTCATGATGTGTCCACTTATTTTTTGGCCTGACTTGGCATCCTGTTACTGTAATAAACAAGTCCTTGATTGATACAAGAACAATAATTTGGTATTTGTACCAAAAGGGGCAAATCCTCCAAACTGAAGAGCACCAAAAAGGGTTACAAAAGTATGTTAGATTTTAAATGGAGATAGACAACCAATATGAGCAAAGTAACAGAAAGCACTACAACAACGTTAATGGATGGGTTCCGAATGTAGTGCTAAATTCCATCACTAGGAATTACATTTTTTTGGTTTTGGAAATTTTAATAACAATTTCAATCAAATCAAAAAAATTAAACTCTGAGATTAGTGGTTTCGTTTTTATGTTAAGAATTTTCCGATCACACTCCTTATTATAAAATGACATCTCTTACACTTTCACTATTGATCTGTGAAGTTTAAAAATTTAAATTAAATCTCAGGAATTTCTATAATTGTCTTCCGTCCAAAATTATATTTTCTTAATGACCCGTTGTTATGTCTTATTTGTTTGTTTATTCTAATTCAAATGATTTTCATTAATTCTCTATTTAATATAAAATTAAATTTAATTCGTAATTGTCTTCATTGCCCTTAAAACGTTCTTTAATAGCCTTTAATAGGAAACGCATTTCTTTTAATTTTTATGAACTTAAATTTAAATTTAACTAATATTTTCTGAATAATAATGACAAATAGTTTTCTTAATTTCCCCTTTCCCATTGGAAAAGCCGCCTCTAGAAATTACATATCTGTAATATAAGAAGATCTTAGTTTAATTATAAAATAATTGAATTACAGAAAATTTTATGTAATTGTGAAATCGACTCTATTTACAAGTTTATAGAAATATTTTATTTGTAGTCATTCATTCAGGGAGAAATAATTCACGTTCTTAATGACTCATAAACATGATGATGATGATGACTATGGATACAGTAGACACATGCACTTTATAGATATTAAATACTTAACATTTTTAGAATTGAAAAGAAAAAACTTCAATTATTTGATGAATGAAATGATGTCGCTTTAATTTCTATAAAGACGATCTTTCTTATTTTCTTTAATTCTAAACAATTTAACATATTTATGTTGTTTTAAAACAGGAGGGGGGAGAGAGATGATGTTTAAAGGGTTTTTATATAACCAGCATGATTTTGGATTGGAAACATTTAAAAGTCTTTATTTAAATTTAGTTGAATTTTTATTTAAATATTTTCTTAAATCTTCTTTATACGTTACATTTTCTTATTTAAATAAAAGTATCATGTTGACATTAATTTTAAATTAAACAAGTTAGAATGTTTTATTTTAAGCCGAATCTTCAATACTCTCTACCACACAAGCATGTGATGTAAATACGTTAAGTTTCGTACAGAAACACTCGAACATATACTCACAAACATATACAAAATATAAGCGTTTTTCTAAAATACAACACTGGATCACTTAATGAGTCATGAAATCAGTTATCCTTTGGCTTTAACCTTTTTTGCTGCTAAATTTTGGGAATAAAGTACATATAACTAAATATAATGCCAATTCATCGATTTACAATTGACAAATGCTACGAATGTTTTTCGCTTAAACTTAGAGGTTGTCTCAGATATCGTTTTATATCTTTTAATATACTGAACCGATTTTTCTGGTTTTAAATACAAAACTTATCAGGTCTGTAACAAATACTCAGATCAAATTTTATAGAGCTCTGTCAATTACTGTGGATGTAAGCGTGCCAACAACAGACAGAAGGACATAGCATAATCGACTCAAATTATGGGATCTAAGATGATACTTTATAAGCGTTACACATGGAACGACAAAGTTAATATACCCTTCTCCTCCACTTGTGGTGGTGGAGTGTATAAAAATGTGTGAAGACAAGAATTTGTTTAGAAATAATTAAAGTTAGAAAAGAATATTTACAATATTTATTGCACCCGCATTTTCATTTGTTTCCCTCTAAACAAACACGCATAATTGTTATTTTCTGTTAAAAAAGAAATTTAGAAAGATTTCTAGTTTTACCCTCTGGATGAAAAATAGCAACAATATGCATAAATTTCCCCTAAGGGGTACTTAAGTAATGAGTGGTGCATGTTTAGTGAAAATAACAAAAATACAAATTCTCAAAAGTTATTGAACTGTGTACATTTTTACCTATAACAATAAATTAATTGCACAGAAGGATCAATATAACAATATAACAATTGAAATTGTATTGAAAAAAAAATACTAATGATATGAAAAAGAGGGTTCTTCACACACACACACACATACACACCAATTAAGGGTAACAGGATTTTTAGATGTGATCTGTAATAGTTAACATTTAATTAAAGTATTTATTTAGATAAGTTTACTTAAACAGGAAATAATGGCATAAGAACACATATGTTTAAAATAACGAGGGCTGTTTGCAAATTCTTATAAAAATTTTTATTTATACCAGAAAAAAAATTGGCAGTGAGATTGAAAATCTTAACCTAAAACATAATAGACTGACTGGATTTATATGATATTCGATCAAGAACATATTAAAAGTTTTCCAAACTGTATTATTTTTTAAATTTCAGGGTTTGGAATTTCGGTTAAAGTAAAGATTAGCCTCAAAGGGTTCATTAAATCTGTCGATTTTAAAGTGCCCATCGCGGGAATAATTTAGTTTTAGAGATTAGCGAAAATTCTAACGATTTGTGAAAATCCTTAGGCGATAAAGTATATCAAAAAATACAACATCTCTGTTGCAACGCGGAACAGAAATAAATCTATAACTTTGGATTAGATAGTCGAAATCACTAGAAATTTGATATACCTCAAGAAGAGGAGTGTAGCTTTATAACCTTGAAAGTGGAGCAGGTTCTACAAGAAGCGAAACAGTTCTTAAGACTGGATCAGAAACAAAAATTTTGAATTTTAACTCCCACTGTGATGTTCAGAATTTACAAGTTATAAAGCTGCTTTCCTCCAGGATAATAAACGCAAATCGCTTTTTGGATGCTAAAATGCCCTAAATTAACGATAATCGTAAGAGAAAAATTAGCAACACTGGTTTTTACATAAAAATTAATATATATTGTCACTTAAAATAAAACTTTTTAAAATAATTATTAATTCTTTATAACGTTCCTAGATTGAAGTTTTTTTTATTCTGTTCTGTAAAATCCACATTTATTGGAGGTCTGAAAAAGTCATAACCTAATAATTAAGATCGTATTATGTTTTTAATATGCTCTTTGTAGGTGTCACCGGGGGCATTTTAAATCGAGGTGACCATTTTTAAAGAACCATAACTCCTTTCATGGACCACCTATGGGGATCAAAGTTTCAGAACTATAAAGCTGTACTTTTCTGCTATCATTATGTAAAATTTCATATAAATCCAACCAAACCCACTGTGCATTGTTCATATGAATTAAAAAACTAAAATTCACATGTCTTTTGAAGATTTAAAGTCAATTTAAATGAACTTCTAATCCGTTATGAAAAACTTTGGAGATCCTTTTTAAATTCACCCTCGTTATTAATATAATTTTTGCTATCATCTTTACGCTTCAATTGTGTTTAAATTTTGTATATTTTTTTGTTGTTGTTTTCCTTATCATATCATAATATTCCCTATGCTCAACATCATTACTATGGTACTTTAATATTTATTTTATTATTTTTTCTTGTTGGTCTTATTACTGAAGTATTTAGTTTATGCACGTTTCACATATACAAACACACATACATATGTAATGATAATTATAACACTGACAACTCTGCGTTACCGATTTTGTTTCAGTTTTTTTTGTTTTTGTTTTTGTCTTCTTTATAGTTAATACACTTCCGGTTTTTAGGGTTTATTAAAACATATAGAGTGCAACATTAAGAGTGGAAAAAGAGAGGGAGTTTGGCAGAAAATATGAAGAAAAAGTTTAGGTTATGAACTCGTTAAATGTTAGGTTGCATCATTTTGGTACTTTTTTTGTTGTTATTCATATTTATATAATGAACATAACCTTATTTCAAGTATACATATATTTTTTTTTATAAAAATATTATTTTTAAAAAAGAAAACGAGCTCGTTATACACTTATAAAAACACATTGTATATTCTTACATTCAATTTTTCTGTGTGTATAAGTATGTGTGTAAAGTGAAAAATTGTCGTAACGGTGAATTTTGTATTTCAATTTCTTTATATTAAAATAAGTTTCTATAGAAATAGAAAAAAAAAAAAAACATTTTAATATTTAAACTCTAGAAATTGAAGTTAACTGCACTGTATAATCAAATACACACACACACCTTTCAAACATATCAAAATATGTGTATGTATAAATGTTTGTTGCAATAGTTTAATGTTACCATGTTACAACGTTGCCAATTTAAATAAGGTCTAGGTTCTTTATAACGTTTTTAATGATACTTTCTAGACCAGGTACAGTAAACACTGTCAAGCAACAATAATCTACATACATTAAATTCAGTCATTTTAAAACGTTTAGTGGTTACAAAATTATTTTTTCTGTAACTTCTAAACCGTTTAAGGAGGAGGGCAGGTTTAGGGGTCTATAGTTTATTACTCCCAAGTTGACCATCTCTACAATTCTCTACAAAAAAAGTTATATGTTTACATGTGTAGAATATTACTTTTAGTTTGTCACTGGACTCCCAATAAAATTCCCAATAAGGTTCCTGGAAAAATTTTTTTCAATATATGAAACTGAATTATATTTTTTATAACTTCTCAAAAAGGTGGCAATAAATCTGTTAAATTTGGTACATTATTTTGGGTTGTTTATGCTTTCAAAAGAAGTTTTACTGGAAATCATATTTTTAGGAGCTTGCTTCATAAAAATACTCACAAGCCCTCACAATTTTTTAATAAAAAAAATATATTACTTTTTAGAAAAAGATCTCCACCCAAAATTTGTACCGGAAACCCATTATAATGACAAAAATGGTAATTTCAATGAATTAAATCGAATTTTTAAAAAAGTTTTATACATATTTTGGAATAATTTTAGTTCCCGGATTTAAGGACAAGTGATTATACGAAAAATGGGGAATTTTAAGTTCTTAAAATGATGGTGTTATCCAATAACCTACAACAACAATCTTTTTCATTAAATATTGTCAATCTCCACGTTCTAACCTTTTCTTTGGCATTTTTGCATAAAATTCCATTCGAAGTAGGCCTCCTTTAGCCAAAAGTAGTGAATTTTTGTGCCCTACACCACCATATATTATGCGTTTGTGGAGTTTTTTTTTCTCCAGAAGGAACAATTTGATACAACCGAACAGTAACATGCACTTGTGATCGAAAGTAAATAATACTATCCCCACCTTTAAATACACTGTTCAACTCAGAAATTTTTTCAGATTCCATTTTTTGTGAACACTGTACAGAAAGGAACTTTAGAGATATTCCGATAAAATTTGGTACAGATGATTTGTTTGGGACAAGTACAAAGCCTATCAAAATTGGTATCTGATATATTGGAATAATATCTCTCATACAAATGGCCTCACAGAATAGGGGTTTAAGCCAATAAAACCTACAGATATAATATATTTTAATAAAATTCGGTACTAATAAATTTTGTGTTATTCCCAAATAAAGTGCCAATTATCAGGAAAGTCCATAAATGGCGAAAGCTCTCATACAGATACATTTCCAAAAATTAATTAAAAAAAATAATAAATCTCAAAAAAATGTTAGGTCCGTGATAATATTTAATAGCAAAATAGTGTAGCAAAGTCTTCGGAGATCGATCCATAATTTGCTATATTATCACCACTGTACTGGCATAGTTCTCTCAGTATCATGAACATATTTTAAATAAATATCATGAAATCAAATTCTTTAAAAATTCATCCCTGATTTTGCATGGCATAAGGACTCAATTGTTTTTTAATTTTCCCTAAAAAAAATCTGTACTTTAAATAAAAATATTTGCATTAACTTTAAGTGGTGGCTACACCTGGTTCTTATAATTAAAATAAAATAGTGCAGTTAAGCATTTGAAATGAAATAAGCCGTTTGAAACCGAAAACAAACAAAAAAATAAGAACCTTCAACTCATAAATTTCCTTAATAAGACCCTGAGGTTTTCAATTTGGCTTTGTTTTTCCCATTTGTTAAACTCAGCAAAAATTATATAAAACAAAAATAGAAGTAAAAGATAGAAGAGGAACAGAAAAAAATTAGCAAATTATGGAAGGTAACTCCCCAAACCATTAGTTAAATTGCATATATTTCTTGCATTCAATGATGCAGCTGTTTTCACAGCAGGCTCATTCATCTTTTGCGTTTCCCTTTTTGCTGGTCTTTGCTATTTTTGCACAAATAATAACTTGTACTAAAACTAAGTACAAAGTACTATAATACAAGTACAATAATACAATATATATGAATGTATGTATGTGTGTATATATATTTGTATATTATACATTTAAAAAGAGCATAAAGTACTTTCATAAATTTTCCTGAAAGATGCAATGAACTAAAAGGTCATTAACGTCATTATTCTCAATGTTGTTGTTCTTGTTGTTGTTGTTCGAAATAAAGCAACAAACCAAAGTTGAAGGTTTTTCTATTTTTTGTTTTTATTTTTCCTGTGATATTTAACAATTAAATCCAAGAGCAAAAACCAACAAAAACAGATCATAATAGAAATAAATTGATTTTTGTCCTAAAACGTTTTAACCTCATGGTCAATAAAAACACATAAAAATTAATGTTCAGTAACAGGACAGGACATTATAAAACAATTATGAAAACTATAGGGGATGGATTTCTTGAAAAGTGTTATAGTTCCTGGTGAGTTTGAAACCACTTGATGGTAAAGTTATTGGAAATAATGAGTGAACTACCCGCAAAACACTTGACCACATAACAAATCAACATGCAATTTATTTCAATGAAACTTCAGGCATTAGAAGTATGCACACAGCAAAGTGGTATCTACATGATTTTTGGTAGCGATTTTTTGGCTTTTAAACCCTTTAAGCTTTGATTGTCATTTAAAATCTTCTTCACTTTTGAATACCTTATTTGTGTTATTCAATATCTCTTTTAACAAGAGCTTATTGAGGCTTTGCCTCTCTTGGTACAAAAAACACATTACTGAGTTAACCAGATTGCTTTCCTAACGGATGTGTTATGAGCTCCTTTAAAAATCTTTTCTTTTGTTGCTTTGCCAGGTATTTTTTTAACGGACAAGTTCTCCCAGTACTTTTTAATAACAAACAGTTTGACGGCAGACCTTTGAATACTTGGTCAACTTTTTGTACGATCAAGTTGGCTAGAAAATAGAAAATATTTTATTCTGGTCATGTTTTACAAGGGTAACTTGATAACAAAATCAAATAATACTTGTGTTAAGAATTTTTCGATCTCACTCTTAACAGGCATTTGTGCTAAAAAACCAAACTCAACTAGACTTTCTCTAATCAAATTTAGCCATTTTCCACACTGGAATTTGTTTTGAAATTCATTTAAGAAAGCGATTCATTCGCTTTGGAACCACTGTGCTTAGGGAATAGAAATGAATTTAATAATATTCAACTTAACCTTAAAAAATACAATTTCAAATGTACTTATTTTTTTCTTTTCTTTTTCTATTTACAGATAGCGCTACCTATGTGGGTAATGTATTGAAAATCAAATCGGTTAAGAAAGAAGATCGTGGTACTTACTATTGTGTGGCTGATAATGGTGTCTCTGTGGGTGATCGTCGTAATATCAATTTGGAAGTTGAATTTGCTCCTGTTATTACAGTGCCCCGTCCACGTTTGGGTCAAGCTTTACAATACGACATGGATTTGGAGTGCCATATTGAAGCCTATCCACCACCAGCCATTGTCTGGCTTAAGGATGACATCCAATTGTCCAATAATCAACATTATAGTATTTCACATTTTGCCACTGCCGATGAATATACCGATTCTACATTACGTGTCATAACCATTGAGAAACGTCAATATGGTGATTATGTCTGCAAGGCTGTAAATAAATTGGGTGAAGCTCAGGCTCGTGTTAATCTTTTTGAAACCGTAATACCTGTATGTCCACCAGCCTGTGGTCAAGCGTATTATGGTGATGCTGAACGTGTTGCTGCCACCTCATTGGCCACCTTAGCGATTCTATTAACTGCTCTCTATGCCAGATAAACAGTTTTCCAAATTTCCTGCAGCAAGTTTAGCCAGTGATTTCAAAAATGTTAAATAACGCTTTAACATGCAAAAAAAGAAAAAAATCAAAAAGAAACAGAAAACAGAAAAGACATAACAAAAACATTAGAAAAGAAGGAAAATTGAAAAATTTTTTCATAACAAAAAAGTGATTTAAATTAAAAGCTAAAAAACGCATTTGAAACGGTTGTCCCAAAACGCTTTTTTTTGGAAATAATTCTGGAACTTTGGACTTATATTTTTTAAGGAAATTTCACATGGACATTTTTGAGATATTTTCCAATTTTCAATTAAATGGTTATAAAGTTATGCGACATTATTTAAAGGCATGTGGAATACGCTATTTAATAATTATTTACATGACCATTGGGCCATTCCAGATTTTTTGAGTAGATAACTACTAAATGTAGCTATATAATTATGGTACCTTTTTGATGATTTTAGCTTTGACATTTTTTCCTCCTCAAAAAAACTAATGAAAAATATTTAAAAATTAAACATATTCCAATAAGGCTAGCGGGGAAATTTTATCCCCTAATGTCCTCGGATTTGCTTTAGATGACTTTATGTTAGAAATACTTTTAGAATTGAGATAAAAATTGTTTAGTCCAGAAAGAAATAGTTGATTTTAAAGTAAACAAATGTTACCACCTTTTTAGAAAAAAATAAAAAAAAAAACATTTTTTAAATTTCTTTTTCAAAATAAATTTTTTTGAAACCACATAGAATTTAGGAAATATTTTAGACATTTTTTTAAACCCGAATAGGAGCCCACCATGTTAAATAAACTAAAAAAATTGTTCAAAAATGGGTCAAAAATTTACTTTGGTCTAAATATCACTAAAAGAGTTATCACCCACATGAAAGCGAATTTCTTAATGTATGTAAAGTATTTGTTCAATCAAATCATAAATAATTTTGGCGATTTTTAGAAAAATCTTTATTCCCGAAGTGACCAATTTTGAAGATCCACTTCCCGATCCACTGGAAACATATCCTTGTTCAAATCAATGGGAAAACATCAAAAGAATGTCCATGTAAAATTCCATTTAAAAATATTAAAAAGTTCCAAATTTACAAAATTATTTCAAAAAAAAAAGCATTTTAGAACCACCGTGCGTTCTCTATTCGAAGAAAACAAAAACTTGAAAACATTCCAAAATTACAAAAAAAATATCTAATTTTATTTAATTTTTCAATTATTTAAAATTTAGAATTATTTTCTTTATTTTCATACGTCCATTTTTTAAGTTAATAAATAAAAATATGTTTTTAATATAAAAAAAAGAAAATTAAAAACAAAATTATTAACCCTTAACCCGTCCGTTAATACCTATTAAAACATAACATTTTAATGAAATGGACCCAACCATTTTTTCTAAGATAATAAATAAAATTCTCTGGCATTTTTAAAAACAACAACAAACATCATTTGAATCTTTACATTACAAAATCGATTTATCTTAATAAAAATTCGTTTAATTATTATTTAAATAATATTTCACTTTAAAAGAAATTTGAAAATATTTTATATTTATTAAATAATTTATAAAATATTTTCATTTCAATTTATTTTTATTATTTTTTTTATTTTTTTTAATTTTTGTTTTTATTTTAAAATTTTTTGTAATGTAAATTTAGTTTTATATGTTTTTTTTTTCAAATAAATCAACCCATAAATAATAACCATAAGTCAATTTTTTGTATCTGATATTGCCCCCCCCTCCCCCCAATAACTCCACAAAAACCCTCATTTGTAGTTTTAAGTACAAAATCGTAACTCCTTAAAATAAAAACAAAAACAAACAAAAATATGCTCTAAATTAAAAATACTTTTTATAAATATAAAAAAATAAAAAACAATATTTTAAATAAAACTAAATGTATATGTATGTGTAGTTTTTATATAAAATTATAAAATAAATAAAATATTAATTATAAATTAAGTTGTCATAAGTTTATATAAAAAATAAAACATTCTGAGACCCAATACCAATTTATTGAAACTGGGTGTAAATATAACTAAAAAAATAAAACAAGAAAAACAAAAACAAAATAATTTTTTGAAATAAATAAAATTAAATTTGTATGCCTCAATTTTATACAAAAAAATATTTTAAATAAAATTACAAAAAATAAAAAAGAAAAACTGAGAAATTTTAAATTTGAAGGTTAAACGTTTTCCACATGAAAGATTCCTTCACAGAAGTGCAGTTATAAATACAAAATTAGAAAAGAGAATAACAAAATTTCGAATACGGTTACAGGTAGTGTATTCAAAAAACCGGTTTTCGAATTATTCGAAAAATGGTATATTCATAAAAACCGGTTTCGAATACAATTTTATGTCAAAAACGATTCAGTATATGATGTCTAATATGCATACTGTACTTTACTCATATAACACATGGAATGAAAAATATGTATATTCTCAATCATGGCCGAATATACAAAAATGTACCGGTTAACTGACTGAAAAACCGGTTAACTGACTGAAAAAATCGACTTGTCGAATAATTCGAAAATAAACATTATTCGAAACAGGTCGGTATTCTGAAATGTAAAAAACCTGTTAACCGGTTTCCAGTCTGGGTTTTTGATTACACTAATTGCAGGGAAAAAATATTTACTTATTCTGGTTGTTTGAATTGAAAGTGGTTTTGAATTGAAAGTGGTTTCGTCGTCAGCTACGATAGCTAAGTTGGGTCGACTTAAGGTGTCCACAAATCGATTGATGTACCCTCTCTGGGTGTTATATATAATATTTATTTATTATATTCTTTATGAAATAACAATATATATTTTCATCTTATACTTAGTTACGAGCAGCAGGGATTCAGGCTTTTAATATTGACTGGTTCATGTTTCAACATGGTTCTCAATATCGGTGGGTTAGGTTCGGTTTCCAATATCGACATATTAGGATTAATGCTTAGTTTCAAGATTCCCTCTACTGATTCGGTATATTCTTAATATTAGACAATTCCGTTTTATTCTTAAAATCTACTATACTTTATTGAGATTTACGCAGCAGAAGCTGCTGTGGTAAACAGTCGGCTGAAGCCGCTGTGATAAACAGTCAACAAGAAGTTGCTATGATGAAACGGTCAACCTTAGTTGCTGTCCAAGGTACACCGAAGTATCGGTACAATCAACGAAAGCCGCTGTGTTAAACAGTCAACACGAAGTAGCTGTGTAAGGTACTCCCCTGACGTTTAGAGTAGGTTCAAATATCAGAGAAACAGTGACTGATTTTACAATATTAGTTGCCTCGGAATGTAGACAACTGTCAATTTTCTCGCTGAAAACGCACTGCATGATATAGTTTACATAGTATGGATACTCTCTCATTTGGTACTAAACTCAGTACCTAACTCTAAGAATGTATTTGTAAATTTGTGCGAAGTAATATTAGTGAAGAAAAATATAACTCACTATATATAATTATATAATATAATTGAAATACGAACTTTAAACTAATTCTTGGAGGACATTTAAGTTGGTGTTGCCCTGAAACATAACATTCAATATGTATTCGTTGTTCTTAAATAAATATATGTAGCTGTAGCGTAAATTCACTTTAATAGTGATTCTGTGCACAGATTGTTCATTTTGATTCTGAGCCGATCGTTATACTTAAAAATTGGCTTAATACCATTTCTTATATTACAGAATTAATAGATGCGCACAGAGTAGGATTTAAAAAAAAAAAGTTCACTCAAATTCACTCAATTGAGATGTGTTTCACATATGTTGAATTCACACAGCATCCTAAGTGTGTAAATGAGAGAATTACTGTAGCTTTAAAAAAGAGATCCAGCTCCCCTACTATGTAAATTATACTGTGACGCATTACATAAAACAATTTATAATTCTTATCCAAGAAATAATATAAACTAAATGAGAATTATTACCAAAATTGTTTTTTTAATGTTTTTCTACAAAACTAAAAATCGAATGAAATATTATTGAAATGCAGGTATCTAAATACATGAATTTATCAATCCTATTGCGGAGTTCTAAAGGAATAAAGTTATTGTATAAAAAACAATAAATAATCGATGTACTTGCGTTTTACGAATGTAAAAATTTGTTACAATTTTTCTGAAATTTTCCTTAAATGTGGACAACTGATCGATATGATTTTGGTCTGGAGACTACGGAGGATTTACTGTATTATAAGCACACCACAGCCACATGGGTTGAATATTTCTGATATTTAAAGTGCTGAAATGTAAATGACTGTGCTATATTCAACAACCATATTATTACACCTTTGCCACCAGTTTTACTGTTTATGTGAGATTTTTTTCCATTTGCTGTGTTATTTTTTTCATACTCTAGAATTTCCATCAGTTTGGGAAATTTTAAATTTTATGCAGAGTATGGATAAACTCGAAGAAAAATCTTTATTTGCAAATGATCTTTATTTTTACTCTTCTTTGAGGAGATTAAAAAAATAAAACTCTCTTTTTATATAAAAATTTTAATCTTTATTTTTTCGATTTTGCTCTGTGCGACAACGAAAAAAAAACTTATTTTACTCTTCTTTTAGCAAAGAGCAAAAAAGATGATTATTTTTTACTCCTCAAAATTGCGAAATGGTTGAAAACAAAACAAAAGAAAAAAAACAAAAGTGTCCTAGTACATACACAAGCACACAAACAAATTTCTTGTCGCAATAAAACTTCATACAACGAAAGTAAACACACCTCATTATGTTCGTTCATATATTCATTGAAACGTTGTCAACATACAAACAAACATGCTTTTATCAACTTAATAAAAACATTTTTCACTGCTGCACACGAATTCAAAACAATTTGTGCGAATCATTTATTTTAAAATTCATTTTTACATTTTGCTATTTTTTGATTTTTGTCAATTTTTTGAATTAAACTCTTGTCCAAAGAGCGATAAAAAAATTAAACTATTTCTTAAAAATTAAAATTAAACTCTTTGAAAGTTCCGATCGTTTGAAGAATAAAAAAAAGAGTTAAAAACCGTACCTTGATTTAATCTAATTTTCAAATTATTTGGCCTAACACATACTCCTCTTCCGAATAACAGCACATATCACCTATTTTTTCTAACCATTCACGAATTGTAACTAGAATTTTGCGAACTCTTACTCGCCATAGTGTAAAATTTAATCTTTTGTAGCCCACTTCTCAATAAATCTTGTTTGTATTAAGGCGAATATAAAATGTTTAGTCTAAATTGAATGTTATTAATGGCAATTGAACATTTTTAATTTAGAAATTACCCAACATGATCAAGTCTGTATGTATGAGTTTCGGATGGAAAGGAAACGTATCACTATGAGATCCTAAAAATTAATTCCTGCCAAAAATTCAAAAAAGCCAGAAGAATTCTTCCAAAAAAAATTCATTTCATTTTCAGTCAGTGTCATTCATTAAAGTTGGTCAAAATTAGTTGTAAGCTAATGAGCCCCAAATCTTGAAATGGTCCAAACATTCTCTGAATTTTAATTCCATAGAGAACCTCTTTGGAATTTAAACCTTAAGCTAATAAACTGCCTAAGATTAGAGTGGGAAGCGATGCCAACGTTTTTTTAATTCTAACAAATCTTGTACAATTTGTGTTTATAAAGTACACTGAGTTCATAAGATTTGTACGAAATCTTATGGCGAAAGGCGAAAGTTTTAAACTGATAATTTTTAATATTATAACTTTGTTGTTGTCATTTTAAGATAAAAGCCATATAAAGAAATAGGAAATAAAAAACAATACGTACTCACTGTGAAAAGTTGCTTAAGTTTCGAACAATACAGTATATATAACATCCTTTTGATTTGACTATATATGTGTTTTATGGCATCTTAGATGAATCTTTATTGGCGATAAACGCGTGAAATGATTAAAATAAATATTTTTAATACTTGCAAACAAGATTTTGCGTTCTCCTTAAAAAATAGATTTCAAAATTCAACAATAATTCATTTTATTGATGGCCTAAAATTTAAAATATTTATTAATTTATACCAGTTGAAAAACACTTATTCACAATATAAATATGCAATGCCTATTATTAGATCCATATTTGTATTTTTTCAGATTTGTTTTTCCTAAAAAAAATTTTATTGCATTTAACAAATATGTTTTTTTCTTTTTATTCATTTCTACTCGCTCTATTAGGAGCGTAATCACCATAGGTTGTCCAAGTAATAAAATTTACTTCAAAGAAGTCATCAAATTTGATTATCTGCAATATATAAGAAAAACCTTTATTTAAATAACACACAGCGGTATCATTAAGAGAAATAAAATCAAATAATATTTAAACTAACATTGTCTTTTTTCTCTCCTTACAAAGAGGATTTGTGTGTTTCGTTATTTAATAGCGAGTAAAACACACATAAAAACCTACACTACAAAACAAAACATACACATAAATAAATTCCCTTTAAAATTAGCATGCCAATTGTAGCACTTGAAGTATTTGGAAACAATTTACTTAATGGAATTTCCAGTTGTGGCCATGCGTATGTACATGAGTAGTTCAGCTTCATAATCAGCATATGATTGATTGTTAAATAATTTTGTCGAGGGTATAAAGTGGCGCAAAGGATTTTCAATTAGAAAATCATAAATGTTTGTCAATTTCTGTAAACTACGAAGTGAATTAACCGAACAAACATCAATTTTATCTAATATTTCAATAATACGATCATGTTGTTGTTTGGCCCGTTCTTTAAATGCTTGTGGATCAACTGAAATGGAAATTAATAAAATAAAGTTTAATTAGCTGATATCGACATATAAATCTAAAGTAAATAATTAAATGTCTAGTGGTTAAATTAGTTGTATTATTGGAATGAATAAAATATATGTATGTAGAAATACCTAAAAATGTGTCCAAATTTATTTTCAAATCATTTGAATGTTGTGCAATGAAATCCGCCCACAAAATACGATTACGAACTTCCTGTAAAGCACCAAAGGGTGTTAATAAAATGCCTGGAGCTAGTTGAATTGTTGAAGTAAGTTCACGTGATTCAATTACTAAAGGATTTGCTGATAAATAAAATGCACTGTTTTATTTTAAAGAGAAGAGAAGAGGAGAGAAGAGAAGAGAACAAATATATATATGAAATATAAATGTATAAAACAAAATGGTTTTCACAAAATATTTTATAAATTCATGTTTTGTTTTTGTAATACAAAAAGAAAAAAGAATAAAGAAAAACCAATAAAATTGTTTTTGATTTTATGTCTATGTTTACTTACCATTCTTTGGTTATACAAGACAAATGGTCCAATGGTAAGTCACAAAACGTATTCAATTCCATAGTGTGGGGAGTTAAAATTTTATTTTGTGCCTGAGGCATTAATGTAACATCACCAGCTCCAAAATTGCGTCGTGATGCTGAACTGTTCAGGGGTGATATGGTTGAATCAAAATCTAATTTTGTGCTACAGAAAACATTGTCGTTACTCATCTCAAAACTGTCAACACCCAATAGGGAATGGTTACTGTTGTTGCTAAGTTTTAATTTTGTTGGTATAAAATTTGACTTAACATTTGCCGTATTTACTGTTGTCTCCAAATCATCCAATTGATGTTTCATTATATTTTTCGAATAAATTATTTTGTCTTTAATTTGTGACAATTGCATCATATCGTATTGTAAACGATTAACCGATGTACTTATTTCACCATAAACTTGTTTAATTGAGCCAAGAAGAACCTAAAAATGTTTATAAAAATAATTTAAAATGTGAACACTGAGCATATTCTTATAAACGCATTTATTTGTTTAATGTAACCAGAGATTTTTTTAGACTTTTTTGTGCTATTTTATGTGGAATTTTCTATAAATGCAGGCGTGAGAATAAAATATTATAAATTTGAGCTTCTTTCAAATAAACGTATGTTTTAAATTTAATGATCCGAAAGTGTAGTGCGTAATTTCCTTTGGGAAGTACAGAATTAGGGTGTTCTGATCAAGGGAAATACAAGAATAACAAAAAGACAGATTAATCTTATTAAATAATTAAATATTATATTACAAAATTTAATTCTACACAAATAAAGAACAAACTAAATGTTTCAGTAGAAATTCTCCCGATTTTACAATGCCACAATGGGCTGTTAAGGAGTAAGATCGTACAATTCTTAACACACATATATATGGTTATAGAAACAAAACCACTAAACTCAAAGTTTTCTTACTTTTTTAATTTAGTTGAAATTTTATTTCAATTTATTTTATAATTTTATATTTTTCATCACTAGTGATGAAAATTTGAACCTTTTTTGGAAACCCTTACGTTAACGGTTTTATAGCGTTTTAGTCAGTGCTTTCAACCTCTCCACAAGCCTTAGCTTCAGGCAGTTGAGAGATTTTGCCTCTTGATACAAATATCACATTACTGGATACTCCTAGTGAAAGGGTTATGAATTCTAACGAATGAAAGCCATTGCTTGTCATACCAAGAATTTTTTGGTAAATTTTTACTTCAACATTCCTTCGAGCATTAGCAATATAAACTTTTTGACCAGGAATTTGCCAAAAAATCTGCCAGAATATGCGTTCCGTCATCCATTACGTAGCAAGAATATTTTTATAGAAAATTTGATTAAATTTTCGTGTTCTGTTTTTGGTTTCTATTTTTTTAGTAGCGATACTGTCAGGAACATTTTGAACCTTGTATGTCTTTAAATCTGCATAAGCTTTAACTTTTCGTACCAAATAGTGCGAGTACGACTCCTTTCCTACGGTATGTGTTAGGAACTCTTTTAGAAATGCTATTTTTTGGTTTTAACTTCGGGTAACTTATTCCCATACAGCATAATAAAATTGGACACAGTTTGACGGTAGACCTTTAATGCTTGGACAGCAATTTGCAGGAATAAGTTGGATTTTATTGTAAATATTTTATAATTCTAGTACGTTTTTTTCTGGCCACTTATTTTGATCAAATTAACAATATAATTATTTGTATGACTTTAAACATATTAACTGAGATATTTTACAATGGTAACTTGATCAACAAAATCAAATAATACTTAGTTAAAATATAGATTCTTAATTTAGAGACTGATGACTTGATGAACTCATCTCAGTCTGTCGCAAAACAGCCTGAACAGGCCGATAAGCCAACTAAAATGATGGACTCAACCCGAAAATCGGTAATGAAACATCACAAGATTTACTTGCCCTTTAACTGAATTTTTCATCAACATTCTGTGCCAGCTTATGAATATAGAAAAGCACTGATGCAATTAACCAGCACTCATCTTAATATCAAGCAATATAATTATAATTAATAACAAAATCTTTTAATCTTCTCACTAAAATACGTTATAAACAATATTTAATGTTTTATACATATAAACAATTATTTATAAAACTATTTTTACTTACTTCATGATTTTCCAAATGTTTCTTTGAGTTATCAATCTCAGCCTTTAGCATTTCGATTTGTTGTGTTAAATATTCATTTTCACCTTTGCTAAAATTCAATGAATAATATTGTATGACATAGTTGCGCATAATCATTTCATTTTGTTCAGAATCTGTATCAGCATTAAATATTTTAACTTTTTCCAATAGTTTATCTTTGAAATCAATAAATGCTTTTATATATTGTCCTTCCAAACGTTTACGTTCCTGACAAGCTGACAAATATTTACCCACCAAACTTAAGAAACTTGATTTTGTTTTCAACAGATTTAATTCAAAATTTGTTAAAGAATCACGATTATTGTTGGCTATATGAGATTCATTATTTGTTGTTTTATTTAAAGACATAATATATTGCAACTGTTCCTCTTTTAAACGCATAATAGCATTGAAGATAAGAAATACGGGTATATTAGTGAAAATCTTACGTAGATTTGCCCATAAATTATTTTTTGCTTCTTGCAAATCTTGAGCTAAAATTAATTATTATTTTGTAAATTTTTAATTTTAATTGTTTTTTTTTTATAACTTACAATTGGTGTTGTCCTCACAAAATGTATAAAAATTATCTAGTTCTTTTAGAGCCTTATTGGCAGCCTCTGTGGCATTATTTTCACTTTTATTATCGTTTGTTAAGATCACTGGCATTGTGGCTTTAATTTTTTCTTTATTTTGCTCTTCTCTTTCGATTTCTTTGTCCAATGATTTTGATTTGAGATCCAAAATATGTACTTTAGCTTCCAATACGTCACATTTATTTTCCAAATTTATTTCTTGAATATCTTTAACGAATGCAAAATAATAAATAAGTAAATACATTTAAATTATCACATAATAAAATAATATATGTTACTTTTAGCTTTAATAGAAGCGACCAGCGCTTCGTATTCCTTTTTACGTTCATCAAATCGCTGCATTAATTCCTTTTGCTTCTTTTTTAAATCCAAAACCTTTAAATGGGTTTGCATTTCTCGAGGTAAATAAGCACGTTCTGCAAGCTTTTATAAGGAAAAGATATAAAATAAGAAAAATTCTATTGAATATTGCAACAATAACTCTAAAAATATAATACAAGGATAAATTAATTTGAAGGGAAATAACAATATTTCGGACCCCACCAGAAGTCCTAGCCTTTACTTTCCAAAATAAAACACATAAAATAGGATTCTGTATATATGTATGTAACGTATAGACTCTTAAACGGCTGGGCTGGCTGGTTAATTTCGATGAATTTTTTACAGAATGATCTCATACACCCGAAAGTAACATAGGTTATAACAAATTCCTATATAACCAGGGTATCCCTCTCCCTTCTATACAAAGTATATATATTTTACCAGACAAAACGATAAGATCATGGAGAGAGGATCCTCACAAGTTTGGTTTGGTGTCTTCTGGTCATATAAATCCTAAACTTAGGAAATACTGTCACAATGCAATTTTTTTTAAGACTAATGCAATTTAAAGTCAGCATAGGAGCTACAATAATTTTTTGACTGATCTTTTTTGAAAATTGACTGATACAAAATTTATTTGTTTGATGAACTTAAACCCCAATTTTGGAAGGACATTTTTATGGGAGCTACTTCAAATATTGGAGCGAACATAACCAATTTCAATTGACTTCGTTCAAAAATAATTATATGTACCAAAATTGTTAATCTGATTAAAATGAATGACCAGGAAAATGTGCGTACTTAAATTATTAAATATTTTTAAAAAAGCCGAACTTTGTCCTACAAAAAGTAGGCCAAACATTCAAAGGTCTGCCTGACTTCAAACGATAAACACCAAATTTCTAATGTTTTCATAATTATTGCTAACATTTTTTGACACTTTTCAAAATGTGTCAATTTCTCCTCCATTGTTGTTGATGCAATCAGTCCATCTATTTGGAAAATTTTGCCGTCTTATAGTCGTGAACGGGTATAACAACGAAATGTGTTCGAAAAAATCGAATAATAAAAAAAATTTAGTCAGAATTCATCCATGAAGTTAAAAATGTTCACATTTTTTATAATTGTAAAGATATATTTGACAATGTGTATGAGTTTTAGAAAATTGTTAGATCAATTGCAACACCCTGTATCATATATTATATAATTAATTGAAAATATTTCCTTTGTTTTCCTTACCGGTACAACACGACCCTTTAGCTTTTCCACTTTGTGTATTAATATGTTCTCTTTCACTTCTTGCACCTCTTGCCGCGGACAAACACGACGCATTAAATCACAAAAATAATCCCGTTGACGTGACTTAAATACTCTGCAAACATAATTTCGGCGGTACATTCAATTAATTGGAAAACATTTATATAAGCGAAATTTTATTTAAAAAACTTACGATTTTAAAGCATCTTCATTGGGCATCGCATCAGGAGGACAACCTAATTTCGTAGCCCATACACGAAATGCTTCCATATCATCTTCAATAGTCATTTTAGTTTTTCTAATTCAAAAGGAACTCACGAATTGGTCCAATTTAAAAAAACGCGCTTCACAAAAGGGAATAAAAAATGTAATAATTACTTGTAATATTTAAGACAAAATTAATAAACTATTAAAATATATTCTTTTTTTATTCTCTAATAAAAATTATTTTATGTTTTCACAAAATGTTTTTTAATTTTATTTCACACAATTTGCATTCAATTTTAAATGAAAATACAAGTTGACAGTTTTTTCGCTGCGTTCTGATGATATTTTCTCTGCTTCAGTCACTAAATCTAGCAGCAGATGTTTGTCAAGCCTCGTCAAGCCAAATCATAATGTATTTCTTACGAGTTTGAAGACGTTCGACGGCCTGCCTTATTTTAGCCTTCAAGCATCAATGAATTTGAAATAGAGCGCTGCAGTCAAGCCTGAGTCAGGCATTCGTGGCAGAGAAGAGTTATCATATAATGCAGTTTAATGCTACAAAGCCTTGGCGGTTTTCATATCACACAGCTGTCATACTAAACAGTCAGCGACTTTTTTTGGGTTTTCATATCATTGAGATTTACACTACGTAGCTATCGGCATTTTTATAACAGCACCAAAAGAAGTGAGGGGTGTAAATTTACCTTGTCATTCCGTGTGTAACGCCAAGAAGGAATCGTCCAAGACACCATAATGTACATATTTTCTTGTATGAAATCAAAATCTGAGTCAATTAAGCTTTGTCCATCTGTCTGTTGTTGGCACTCTCACATCTATAATAACTGACGAAATTTGATCTGAATATTTGTTATTGTCCTGAGAAGTTATCTATTTACAAAGAATATATTAATTACTGTATTTTTACAAAACTATTACAGCAAAAATTTTAAAATTTATTAAATTCAAAATTTTTAATCACTTTATAAGGACCAAAGTGCACTAAGTTTTAGATATTTTGATCCTCGCACAATTTAGTATGAAATATCTCAAAATTAACCTTTTTTAATATTTTGAAATTTGGGTGATCTTTAGAAACCGGTCGTCAGTTTCTTCAAAAAATTGCATTTTTTTAATTACAGTAAATATTATTTTATTTAATAAGTTTTTTATTTAATACATCTTTTTTTTTTTTTTTTTTTTTTTTTTTTTTGTTTCGGATATTTAATAATAACCGTTAACCGTTTTTTTAGCAAAATATTAAAACGACTAGAAATAAAAAAATAGATTTATTTATTAAAAAAATGTTATTGAAACGTTTATATATGCGGGGGAGGGTATAATAGAAATTAGTACACTTACATCTATAAAATCGTCACTGTTTAAATCAGATCCAGTATCTTTGGTATCAGTTTTGATAAAATAATTAAAGACCGCATCTCTACAGGAAAGTTTCCACTGCTTAAGAATACTAGCAAGTAGTTTAAAAAATATCTTTTAAAGTTTTTAATATGCTAAAAAATCCATAAAAATACTCTTTAAAAAACGGATATTTGAAAAGAAAAACCCTATTTCTTCGATATTCAAAATGCGAGCTTCTCAGAAAAACTGAAACCGAGTTTACCAAAATAACCAGTTATTAAAAACTTGACCGATCACCGTAGCTAATATCTTTCTATGGCCTCTCAAACGTTATTTATGTTAATGGAATACAACAAGAAAATTGGTCTGCTAATAAAAACTTCAAACTTCAATAACTAAAAAACTAGCAGAGATAGTAGGAACTACAATTTATTTACTTTTATTTCAATTAAAAAAAACGTAATAAAAAAATAATTATTAAAATATTTTAAATTCCCTAATAAAATCGCTCTTATTTGTCTATCAGCATGTTATAAAATACGCTCATTTAGCATTACTCTCCGCTGATCTTCTTTGATCTATTTGACATAGCGCGCATTTTTTTACTACGCCAACAACTGTCAAACGTATTTTCCTCGAATTTTTTTCATTCAAAATTTTCTTGCACTGCTTCAGATGTGAATATGAATTTTGTGTTGCATTTTTGTATAAAAATCAAATAATTTTTAAGAAATTAAAGTGAAAACTAAGTAAAAAATATGAAAACTACTTTGAATTATGTACAAAAATATTTAAACAGACAACAGGGACTTTGTAAGTAAATTGCACCAAAAAATAGATGAAAAAAGTAAACAGAGTTTTTAAAGAAGAAAAAAGTTTAAAAGAGAGAAGTGAAGAGGGGTATTAATTAATATACAACAACAATAAGCATTTGGCGCTTTTATAAGTAGAATTTTGGCTCCAAAACTCCCCCTTTTGCTGGAAACAAGGCGGGAAATACAAGCGCCAAGTGTTTATTGTTGATAAAAGTGTAACAAAAAAAGTTGTTCCTTATTGTGCAAATCAAGACATGTAAATTGCTCAAGTTAAAAATAGTGAATATGTTTTTTATGAGGGCAAATTATTGAAAATCTGCTGAAACATCAGAATTTTCCCTTGTTAATTTTATTAAATCGTTTTTATTTACATTTTGATTATAGCAAATGACCTGAACTATGACTTCGTTTTGAAACGTTTGTGTGTGGCTAAGGAAGATAGTTGGCGTGGCATTTTACCTTCAAATTACAGTTCAGACTTTAATCCAGAACCACCAATATTTGCTGCAAAATTTGCAAATTGTGATGGTTATCGTCATATGTTGGCCATCGCAAATGAAGATGGTAAAATTGCTTTACAAGATACCACACAACGCAACTATGAGCCAGAGGAAAAGTCTTTAACTGCTCCCCAGTGTCATTTTAATGCTGTTTTTGACTTGGAATGGGCTCCCGGTCAAATGCGTTTTGTCTCAGCCTCAGGAGATCATACCGCTCGTCTATGGGAGGTTACAAATAATGATATAATATGTGTACGACCATTTGTGGGTCATACACGTTCTGTGAAAACGGCTGCATTTCGTAAAAATGATTCTTCAGTATTTGCTACAGGCGGCAGAGATGGTGCTATTATTATTTGGGATACTAGAGCTAAACTGAATTTGGATATGACACCCAGAGCGGATAATTGTATATACAGTGGTCATGTTGGTGGTCCGGGTACACCGGTGTCACAAAGAAAACGTTCTCGTACACCCAAAATGCCTCCAAATACCACCTCCAGCAGTATAACTGGTCTAGCATTTCAAGTAAGTCTGTTTTCGTCTTCAAATATAATTGAATCTAATTGAATCTCTTTTTAGGATGAAAACACTTTAATCTCATGTGGAGCTGGTGATGGTATAATAAAAGTTTGGGATCTTAGACGCAACTACAGCACATATAAAAAAGAGCCACATCCTAAACATAGCCTTCCTTATGCGGGCTCCTCAACCTTTAAAGGTTTCACTAATTTATTGGTAGATGATGCGGGCTGTCGCCTTTATGCCAATTGTATGGATAATACTATCTACTGTTATAATCTACACTCAAATTCACCAAAGCCTTTGGCACGTTATCGTGGCCTTTTAAATAGTACCTTTTATATAAAATCTTGCCTTAGTCCAGATGGTAGGTATCTACTAAGCGGTAGTTCAGATGAGAAAGCCTACATTTGGAATTTAGACTATCCGGATGAACCGTTGGTTGGTCTATCGGGCCATACCGTGGAGGTGACTTGTGTAGCCTGGGGTTCTACACATGATCGTCCCATTGTTACTTGTAGTGATGATGCTAGACATAAAATATGGCGCATAGGACCGGAAGAATTGTCAGCCTCCGAGTTGACAGAAAACTATCGTGGTCAGGCAGAATATGTTAGAAAATTCTCGAAACCCATTAATCCCACAGCTTCAACTCATAAATATAATCTTAGAGATTTAGAAAGTACACCCAGATCATTAAAGCGGCTAGTGGAACAGAATGAAAGAACACCCAATACTGTTGAAAAGGTTTCAACCAAAAGAAGTTTCCTAGAAATGTTAGGTTGTACATCAAATAATAAAGTGGCGGAAGATGGTGGAGATGTTGATATACATGAACCCAAAAGATCAAAAACTTTGGAAACTCGCGGCCGCAGACTATTTAGTCCTTGTCCTTCGAATAACACGGGACCATCTACAAGTTCGGCTGCTGGTTTAGCTTCTAGAAGTATATTCAAACAGTTATCGAGTATACCAGAAGAACGTAATAATAACAGTATTAGTGGCCACACAACTAGTCCTTTAACACATCACCATGAAACGTTGCTAAACAATGATTCAAATCAGGAGAACAATCAAGAAACTGTGGCACAATTGCAAACACCGCCCTCAAGTGTGGGAACATCTGTGACAAAACATTTAATAAACAATAATACTCCATCGCCATTGACAGAAAGGCGTTGTGCTTTAGAAACGAATCTTTCGGCAGCCTCGTTTACATCGCCTCCCTCCACGAGTGTACCAGCTAATCATACGCTTACTCAGCAACCTTTCTCTTCGTTGATCTTTTCACCCACTTCAAACTTACCCAATTATGTAATAGACGGAGAAGCTCCACACTTGGGCATTATGTCACCTAAACGTAAATTGAAAGATAAAGTCGATTGGTTAACAAACATACGCAAACAAAAACTAATGTCCTCTTGTCGAGGGACAACGTTAACAGAAAAGATGCAAGATAATTATACACCTGCTACATCAAGCCAAACAAGTGAATCTTCGATGACAGCAGGAGGTGGAGGAGCAGCAGGTGCATTAACACAAGTATCATCGCCTCGTTTACAAAGTTTACGTCAGTCAGGAAGCAGTCCTAGATCCAACACACCTCGACGGCGTTTGTCACAAAATCATCTATCTTCGCCCTCATCCTCTTCCCATCACAGTCACCAACCTCGAACCCCCACATCAAGTCGAAGAAATAGTGAAACTACACTTCTTCGTTTCTTCAGTGTACAATCTCAAAATACCACAAGTAATTGCTCGTCCAGACACCAACCACCATCACCTCTTTCCACCGCAGATGTGGGAGAAATGCAACCACTCTCACCCATTACGGACTCTGACAATAATCCTTCTTCCTCCACCTCCGCCACAAGTAACATAACCAATTCAAATGCGCCTTCTATACATCCAACACCTACGCCTTCGACGGCAACTACCTGCACTGAGTGATTTAGTTTTGTTTCAATACAATAAGAAATTTGAGTTATTAGTTTTATATATATTTTTTATTAATACTTTAATTTATTAGTTCTTTTTACTTTATTTTTATTATAATTTTTTATTTTGTTTTAACAAACGTTGATTTCTAGATTTCACGTTATTTTTGCATTTTTTTACTTCATTTTAATTTATAAATAAGTATTTGTTTAGTTTTTCTTCATAATACAAAAAAAACACACATATTTTTCATTTCTATTTGTAAATTATTTAATTTTAAGATTTAAGCCTAATTGAATTTTTTATTAATATTATTAAAATTTAATTTAAAACTCTAGTTTTAAGTGTATTTTTTAAAATTCTTAATTATTTTTGCAAAGAATTTTAAATTACATTTTTATAAAAGTTCAAAAAAAATATATATATATATAATAAATTGGTTACCAATTTATTAGTTACAGAAGAACGAAACTATTAGTTATTTCCGTTTTGGAAAAAAACATAGTTTTTTTTAACAACAATAATAAAGACTTATAAAATTATTTATAATTTAATGGAGTTTTAATTTTCTTGGTTTGAAATATATAATTATGAAAAAAAATATTTCCATTGATGCAAAAATAGATTTTATGCGAGGCCTAACTTTTTATACAATACTCATTTACATTTGTTACTTATGTACATATTTATTTCATTTATATATAGATTTCTTAAAATATCGAATTGCTCCTATACACCCATACACCGATAGACAAAAATCAACGTCATTTAAATTTATGTAAGTTTGAAGGGCCTCTGCGCCCATAAAACAAATGATATACGACACATATAAGAATGTTATAGTCGGCCAAGCCCGACTATATAATACACTACGTCACAATGTTGGTTATAAATTATAATAACCGTAATATAATAAACGATCCTCGTATAATTTTATTTTCTGATTTATTCTTAAATGTGCAGTACATTTTTGTTAAATGTATGCAATTTAAAATAAATGTTTGTGAGGGGTTGAATGGAAACTAAAAAATATAGGCCGACTCTCGTATAATTCTGTACAATGTTTTTTGTTTATATTTGTCTTAATTTGAACAATTATAATTTCAATACCAATGTGTATATGAAATTTATGCCCTTTAATGATATAGGATCTATGGGAAACAATGAACCGATCCTCGCATAATTTGGAAAATAATTTAAGAATGTAATGAAACTTATTTTTTTTAATTCGTTAAAATCGCTTTATATTTACGAGCTTAAAACCTCTTTCCGGGAGGACATTTGTATTTGAGGTATTTGAAAAATTGGACCGAACATGGCTAATTCAATAGGCTTCGTTATTGGGCCAAAATAAAAGTATGTATCAAATTTTATTAAGATATTTTAAAAATTGTGACTTGAAGACGGGCGCAGAGTCAGACGGATGGACAGACATCGTTAAATTTAACCAGAAAATAATTCCAAATCAAACAAAAGAGTTAGTACTTTCTACGCAAAAATGTCTGCAACAGGGGCCTTTATAGATGAGAATGTCACTGTGGGGTTTGGATATTTATTGACGATATAATAGACAAAAATATTTATCTTTATCTTAATTTAAAGAAAAATATTACGAAGAGTGATCGTTTGATCTGAAACATTCTGCTCTGTGTGGAGTCATTTTTTTCACACCAATCGAAAACATCCTTTGGTGAAAGTTAATGGGGACATAGTCAAATAGCAAATAGCATGCTTACTATGACGAGATCAGGTGAGATTGTATATCACACCTTGTATTGTAAGTCTTCGGACTTCCCTCGGACCAACTGCAATAAGAGGACTTTAAATGAGAAGGTGGTTGGCCGCAGATCCAAGAATACTTAGTGCTTAAAGAAAGTAATCGTTACCAACTCTCCTTCAATGCCTATATTACGGGTTGGTTGTAACCATTTAGCACAGTCCACAAGATGTCGACCCTTTATTGATATACTAGTGGGAGAACAGTAAGAATTTAGGAGTAGGAATTATAGTTGACACATATGGAAATGATATAGGCAATTGAAAAGGCAGGACTGCAGAGGACGTTTTTGATAAAGTATAAACAATCACTGTGATTTCAATCCATGTTCAAAGTCAAGATGGAGGACTTTAGTTGTCCATCACAGAAGTCCGAACGAAGGGAAAGCAATTCAGAATGGCGTTAAGTCTTCATGGACAATCTTAATTAGATGGCGAAAAGAGAAACTTAACTGTTCTCGAAGAGAGGGAACAACTTGATTAGAAAGTATTAAAAAAACATCAACAGGTTCCATAGAACCTTTGGTTCGATCGAGGCCGTTCTAGAATTGGATACTCCTTTTGAGTCACACACCAAAAATTAATATTTTTTAACACTTTTAGTTTCTGCTTTGTAACTTTAGAATATTCGATTATATTTTGGTATTGCATTGTAAATATTTTGTTTAATTTTCAGTTTGTGTCTATATTTATTTCCATGACTGTCGTAAAGTCACTTTCGATTTAACGATATTTTTTCGTTTATCAGTCCATGCAAACATTTTAAAGAGAACAAAGCAGAATTGTTCAAGTTCCGTCCAATATTCCTGGTAGGCCCCACACAATTCTATTTCCGGAGAATTGCAAATATTTATATAGAATAATTCCATAAAAGAAACAACAATATTGTTTTTTTTTAATTTTTTATTTTTCACTAAAAATCGTTTTAATTTAATTTATATTTAAATTTGTTTAATTATTTTGTATAATAATTAATAATTTTATTAAAATAATTTTTGTATATTGTTTTCATAAAATCTTATTAAAAACATTTTTTATTCGTCTTTTATTATATTGCAATTAATTTTTTCTGATAAATATGTTAACTAATTTTAATATGTATCTTAATTTCATTAATTTTTAATGATTTTTAGTCTTAGATTTGGCATGGGCTACAGAACCATTTGCAGATGGTTGTTGCATTGCATTCAAATCTTGTTTTTCACGTATGACAGTACTTTGATTGAGAGTTTTGAAGATATTGCGGCCCACACCAAAGAGTAGAACTAAATGACACAAATGTAAAACAAAACTGGAGAAATGAGTACTGGGATAAGTATTCCAACAGAATTCTATAAGACCCAATAGAAGATAACGTAAACCCAAGCTGTAGCTAGTAGACCAAGTTAAATATGGTAGAGTATGGAAATACCAAACATAGAATTGATAATGTAATGAACGAGCACATATTACACCTATAAAATTACACAGAAAGAAGGGTAACAAAGCCAACTGGGTGCATTGATCAAAATGTATGGAGACTTTATCGGAATCTTCTATGGGTTTCTTAGCTGGTTGTTGTTGTTGTTGCTTAATGGGTCTCTTCAGACCAGTGGATTTTTGTAAACCCTTTTCAAAACTATGAAGAAAAGCTTCTTGTTCGGAAGTAAGTTCTTCTTCTTCAACATTTTCTTTACGTTTCTCTTCAACCTTGTCTGCTGATTTTTTCGTTTTCTTGTTTTTATGTTCTTTTAATTTTTTATTTTGCTGATCTAGTTGTGGTTGCAATTGTTTTTGCAACTGTCTGAGACGAGCATAATTTTGGAAAAACTGTATAGTGGGTTTGGCAAATACCAACAACAATAAAAGATGCAAAATCAAAAGGCCCAAATGGAAATATTTATTTTCAAAATATTCTCTTGGTAAAAATCTATAGTTAACAGTCCATTTATGCTCAAAAATACGTCCCAGATCAAAACTTCCTTTTATATATTGCCAGGGATAAGTTAATAAAAATGGCATTCCCAATAGCAATTGAAGGACACCACAGATGGCTAATTGAACAATGGTTTTAACAAGACCCAAATTAATCAAGTAGAAAAGTAAGAGAGCTGGAGCAAATAATAAAATATTCATTTTACAACCGACACCCAAACTAAAGCATATGCTACCCCAAGTCCAGCGACGATCCATAAATAGGTTGAGGGCAGCATATAGAAAGAGTATGGCGATGGGATCATTAAAAAGTCGTAAGACGTAAATTGAATGTATGCGATAAGAGGTGAAGGCACTAATTACTAAAACATATGGAGGCACTTTACGACTTTTGCTATAGAGACGTAACACTAGCCACATTTGCAGCAAATAGATTAAACCAAATACGTATTGAGCTAAACGAATATTTTGTCCATGAGATGTAAGATAGTAAAAGGCAGAATAGATGTATACAAAGGCAGCCGGATATACTAAAGGACCGGTATCACCTGTAAAGAAGCAAATCAAAATATAAAAGATTTATTTTTATATAAATAAAATTATAAAAAAATATTTATTTCTCTGCAGAAAACTACTAAATTACTTAAGGGAGACTCAACTTAAATTTTTCGGTCTTAGTGCTCTATTTGTTAATGCTTTATTTATATATAGGATTACGCATGCTGGAACTCAATAGGCAGGATCTGGGAACTTATGCCCAAGGTTTTAAATTAAATTTACACCTCGGTATTAAGACCAATACTCTCCTATAGGTGTTCTGTTTGGTGGGAGGCAATGGAGACCAAGAGCCAAAGGGATCTCCTTTCTAAAGTGCAGAGGTGTGCTGCTTTGGGTATCACAGGGACGGTTAGAAGCACACCGCAAGCGGCCCTGTAATTCTCATCCTAGTTCCTATCGATAGTTTGGTGAGTTGCTGCAAGGGTCACATTTAGATTGAAGAAGATTGATGTCAAAATGGAAGGCACTTAGACTGAAACACAAAGCAGAAATTATGCGCCTAAAATTGAACAAATTGACTTCAATGATACAACATTAAATGTTGGTTTAAATTACTCTGAAACTATTCAAGTTTCGACGACGTACAGTGTTTCCAAGTGTTTTCGAGATAATTAAATGCAGACTTAAATAGAAATCCGTACGGTATTAAATTCAAGAATTTTTAATATTATGAAAACCCTTCGCATCATTGGAGAGGTTTCGGCAAAACCTTTCACATAATACCCGATACTGTTAATATATATTAACTAACAAACGACAAAACTAGATGTGCAAACCGAAACTTTGGGACCATATATCTCGAAAATTATCATAGAGAATTTCTATGTTACTTATTTTTACTCCAAAATTATGTTTAAAAGAAAAAAGTCTAGTTTAACGTCTTTTTAAATCTCATATTATTTCTTAATACCAAAACAAATTACATCATCCCAAACAAAAATCCGCTATAAGATACAACATTTTGTTCTGTCAAAATAAACTCACCAAAATCGCTTTGTTTACTAAAAAAAATCACATGAATGCCAACACTGAATTAGAAGCAGCATGGAAGTTACGGCATTTATCAGCTGTAGAGGTTGTGTGATAGAATTTTGTGAGGAAAAGAAGAATTGTGTGTAATAAAATCGAACAAATTTATATAAAAATGATAACGTGTAATCGTTTAAATCTACATATTTTACGTAAAGTATCAATTAAAAGTGTAACACAACAGTCTCTTCTAGCAATCGAAAATGTGGGGAACAGTAGACAAATTACAAAATCATGGACCAGCTTTAGTTTAATAAATGGAAATTTCTTATTGCAAAGAACATTTGAAAAACAACAACAACAACAGCAGCAGCAGTTGCAGAGAAGTCAAATACAACGTAACATTTACACTTCACACAAATTGAATGCCAAGGATTACTATCAGACCCTGGGGGTGGCGAAAAATGCTTCCGCGAAAGAAATAAAAAAGGCTTACTATCAGTTGGCTAAGAAATATCATCCCGATACAAATAAAAATGACCCTGACGCTAGTCGTAAGTTTCAAGAAGTTTCTGAGGCCTATGAGGTTTTAAGTGATGACACAAAGAGACGTGAATACGATACCTTTGGTCAAACTTCCGAAAATATGGGTCGCCAGGGTGGTGGTGGATTTGGAGGACATGGTCCTCAAGGTTTTTCACAAAATTGGCACTTTAGATCCACCATAGATCCAGAAGAACTATTCCGTAAAATATTTGGTGAAGGAAATTTCCGTTCAAATTCATTTGATGATTTTGCCGAATCCCAATACGGTTTTGGTCACTCCCAAGAAATGGTCATGGACTTAACATTTGCTCAGGCAGCTAGAGGTGTTAACAAAGATATTAATGTAAATGTGGTAGATACCTGCAATAAATGTCATGGCAGTAAATGTGAACCGGGTACCAAACCAGGCAAGTGTCAATACTGTAATGGCACTGGCATGGAAACCATATCAACTGGACCTTTTGTCATGCGTTCCACCTGTCGTTATTGTCAAGGCACTCGTCAGTACATTAAATACCCCTGTGCCGAATGTGAGGGCAAGGGCCAAACTGTGCAAAGAAGAAAAGTTACTGTACCTGTACCGGCCGGCATTGAAAATGGACAAACCGTACGCATGCAAGTTGGCAAAAAGGAACTTTTTATAACTTTCCGGGTGGAGCCTAGTAAATATTTCAAACGTGATGGTGCCGATGTTCACACAGAAGCTACAATTTCTTTGGCACAAGCTGTCTTGGGTGGTACTATACGTGTCGAGGGTGTCTATGAGGATCAATGGTTAAATATCGAACCAGGCACTTCATCACATCATAAAATTTTCCTAAAGGGCAAAGGTTTGAAACGGGTGAACGCGCATGGTCATGGTGATCATTATGTCAATATCAAAATTGAAATTCCTAAAAGTTTAAACAAAGAACAAAAAGAACTTATGCAAAGATATGCTGAATTGGAAACGAATACACCGGGTTCAATACATGGCCTGGCTAATCGAAAAGATGGCAGCAAGAAAGCAACGTAATGTATTATCGAAATCTTTAATTTGTCTCAAATTGCTTAAAATATCCAATAATAACTTATATATTACAGTTCAAGCGCTACACAAAATTCCACAAAAAGTGAGACCGAGTCAACAACATCTTCCCAACAAACAACCACACAATCGCAAACGTCTACAAAGGAAGAAGACAAAAAAGATTCAGGAATATTTTCGAAACTAAAATCTATGTTCAATTAATTAATTAATGCGATTCATTAGTTTTATATTTTAATTTTATTTTGTTAAATTTTTTTGTGTATTTTTATTTACATACTTTTTTTCTTCTCCTCCCTCTACTGATCTACCCTAATGATTACAATGAAATAAGAGTTAGCAAGTTTGTTAAACAAATGCCCTTCAATTAAATTTGATTTTCTTTTTTTTTACTTTTTTCTAAAATTTTGTAAATTTTATGAAAAAAAACTAAATAAAAAAGAAATATGTTATGTTTTTTAATAATTAATTGTTAGTTATTTTATGTAAAAAATAACAATAAAAATAGACAAAATAATTAAAAAAGAGAAATTATTATTGGAATTGTTGCTACAAAATAATATTGATTTAAATATATCAATTTTGTATTAATATGGATTGTTAAAATAAAATTATATTGGAAGCAGAAGAAAAAAATTATAGTCTTTACCGATTATGGTCTAAATTACAATGTGGGCTTTACAGGGGAGCAATGAACATAGAGAATCTAAATTAACCTACTGAATCTATTTTTATTACAGATTGAAATTTATTTAAACTTTTGAATATTTGTTTTAGTCAATATATGAGTCTTCACCCGAATTTAGCTGTTTAAAACTTTTAACCCAAGTATTATTTGTTTTTGTGTGGCCAAGCATTCAAAGGTTTGCTGTCAAACTTAAAGTTATTAAAAAGTACCTGGATAACTTATCCGTTGATAAAAATCTGGTTTAGGTAAAAGGAATGGTCCATGATGTTTTTAAAGCCAAAAACTAAAAAGCATTTTCTAAGGAGCTCCCAACACATATCCGTTGGAAAAGCAACATGGTTAGCTCAGCGCTCTTACTGATGTAGGCTTTAAAACATAAAAGACTTTAAAAATTCCGGACAAAAACGCAGCTAAAATTTAAAGGCCAATAACAGAGCACGGAAATTGAAGTCAAGTTTTATAAAAATTATTCCTGTTGCATTATGGATGGCGAAACGTATTAACTGGTAGATTCTTCACAACTTCTAGGTAAAAATTTTTATGTTACTTATGCACGAGTGAATGTTAAAGATAAGTTTAAGACTCAAAAAGAGGTCAAAAATTTCCAATACACTTCACTTGTTCACTTATTTTTGTGCCAAGATAGGCGAATCCCCCAAAATCTCCGGAGCTAAGGCCAGTGAAGAGGTATTGGACTTTTATTAAAAGAGAATTGAAAAGCACAAAAAGTATCCAAAAGTGTGATAGATTTTAAACGTAGATGAACTACTCGATCAAACAAAATGACAGAAAACATTACAAAAACGTTTACTAAAGAGTTTCCGAAAAATCCTCGGACCACTGGCAATTTCACTTAGTACTTCGAAGACTGGGGCTGTTGGTAACTGGAGCACTTAGGTTCTCATCAACCATATACCATATTTACGGTTCTGAACTGGTTACCGGCAAATTTGATAATCAGTAAATTTGCTCCTCAAACAGTTGAATATCATGGGAAAATATACGTATATGATATTTGGTTATGCGAGTGTCTTAAAAATAACTGATGCTATTTCAAAACTTTTGGATTTATCTCTTTTTCTGGCATTTAGTTGTCACATGAACTGTACTAAGCTCCTATAAAGATGGCTCTAATAATGGGGACAAAATTGGTTAAATTGGAATTTAACATTTGAGAATTCCGAAAGAATATAGTATATTGCAGGCTGAGATTGCAGCTAATTAGGTTTCTAATGGGAGTCTACACGACATCGTATAATTCCACTTTTTATTAAAAAAATACCAAAAATCCTAATCCATATAAAACACGATTTTCAATTTGAAAATTTTTCAATTCAAATGATGACCTTGTTTTTATAAAGAGAACTTTTATTAGGATATTTCCAACGGTACATAAATTGAATTATTCCAAAACAATTTTTTTTAATCACTTTGTTCAGAAAAACTATGTTGTTAATTTTTTCCATATCGGATCATATATGGGAAAAAAAGAGATCAGAAGAATCTCTTCAATGTACAGTAGGGCAGAATTGTTTTTTTTTAATAAATGTGTTACTTGATGTCTGTTTTATATACCGATAGCAGAGAGGCGTATTTTTATAACTTCGAAGATTGGACACCATAAGAGTCTGTGCACAGTGTTTTCAGGTCTCAATAAAGAATATTTCGATCATCAATATTGTTTAAGCAGTGCTAAATTTTTGTCAGTTACTCATTTCCATTTTGTTGAAAAAGTGTCTTCATGTATTTTTTTCTCAAAAATTTTTTACGTATTCAGTTATGTAGGTTGTGGAGAAGGGACCCTTAGAGGTCTCACGGCTATAGGCACATACACAGTCTACTATTACAAAAATTATCTATGGGTATACAATGTCATATACATTTTTGCTCAATTTCCTCTAATCAACGCCTTTAAAATCATTAATGAAAGTTTTTGACATTTGGATTGCGAAAGCTGGGCAGTGACATAAATATGGAACATATTTATATCACTGCCGTACTTTACCTATGCTCTACATTAGATAACATCAATGACAATTAATTCGATTAAGATGTTGCTGTAAAGTGAAGTATCCAATGAGGATGTCCATGAACCTGCTATGATCTATTTTTCACAAGTTTTGAACACACATGGTTTCCCCTCATTTTATTTGTCGCTCCATAATATTTCTGTAATTTTACTAACTATTTAAAAATTCCACAGTGTTCGGTGTGATCTTTTTGCCCACTTTTGTTGCTTGGTAGGATTTTCAAAGTTTACTTCCCGCAAATATCTTTTTCTATTTGCTAGGTCACCTCTGCATTTCCTCATGACCAGATAACCAGGAGAAGTGTACCATTCTGGTTGTAGAAAAGTCATTTTATTTTACGTAAAAAAATTATAATTTCTTGGAGATCTTTTTTACGTTGAAATTTTAAATTTATATTTCCTATCTAAATACCTATTGTGCCAAGTTCAGACTTCCTAAAATAAATTTGGACTCTAAATACTAAAATCCAAAAAATAAATCTCAACTTTTCTAAACTTCAATACACTTTTTAATAATCAGCTGTTCATATAACATCATCTTATTAATTTGAACACCTTGATTTGTGTTCAAAACGTAAACAAAAATAGAACAAGCTAACTACAACCACAACAACAATAATATAGCAAACGCCACAAATTAAGATAAAAATAAAATCTAGTTGATATGAAGAAAAAATAGTGAATTACATACCTTTTAGTAGAGCATAATTGGTGGTACCATTTAAGAAACCCTCACATTCTTGCATATATGCCTTCCAATCGATTTCTGTATATTGAACACGATTTATAACCAAAATATTTAAGACAAATTCACCCAATAAGATGAAGACAGTAATGATGGGCAATGCAGCCGGATCGAATATAAGGTATTTTAAAAATTCAAAATTTACATATTTTCTATAGATTTTGTGTAAAAAGTTTTCACCACTATAACGTTTATTGGCGGCTGCTCGAGCTAAAGCTGCTGGAGGTTTTGTTGCTGCAGGTGCCATAATTGCTTTTGGCCGCGTTTTTTCATTCACAAAAATGCTTACGCCGGGTAGTGTTAATTTTAAAGTGCTGTGGCAAAAGAAAACTAGAAAATCGAAGAGAGAACAAAAACAATACTTGATGATAAAAACATGCAGCTGGGTAAACAGCTGTTCAGAATTAATTAACAAATGTCAAAGTGGAGTATGTTCAGTATTTTTTAATTGGGTTGCCAGAGTACAAGTTTTTGTTAAAAATACGTTATTTTTTAGAAACATAAGTAACGTTATTTTTTCGAGATTTAAACTAAAACAATGAAAGTGATAAAGGAAGTTATAGTCATAATATTAAAGTCCTAAATAAAGACATGATTTCCGAAAGTGTCCGGTTAGAAATTATTAGTATAAAATTTAACAAAAATATAATAAACAAAACAAGTAAGAACGTTATAATCGATCAATCCTTATAATGTTATACGCTACACCACAATGTAAGTTATTAGTGGTAGTTTCGAAAAATTAATGGACGACCGTTGTATAATTTTATATATCCTTAAGTGTGCTGTACATTATTGTGAAACTAACTTTAATGTGAAATTTATGCGTTTTAAAATAATTTTTTGGGAGGTTAAATGGGAGTTACAAGATATTATGGACAGATGTTCTTATGATTTTACACCTCAATTTTTTATTATATTTATTTTAATTTGACCTATTATTATTACAATAATAACGTATATGTGCGATTGTACGGGCAATTTTTGCGGTATGTTACGCGCAATACCCCAACCAACTTAACCACCAGAAGATCTTAGAGGTTATAATTGACCCCTAGATTTTCGGCACTAGCCGGCAGTACTTGGAGTATGGATAAAAAACATATTAGCTTGTAGCTAATAGCTACTTACAAAACGATTGGCCGATCAGTTATAAATTATGCTGCTCCATTGTGGTCTCCTTCGCTAAGTGATACAAAATGGAGTTGATAAAATGCAGCCTTAAGAACTGTAACGGGCTGTATACAAATGTTCTCAATAAATCATCTACATGAGGAGACAAAGATCAGTTAAGGAGCACAATGAAATGATTAGTTCCTTCATGGATGTCAATATAACACAATTGGAGTTACACCCGAGGCATTTTAGAAAAGTTCTTCGAATATATGAACAGAGCATACATACGTATGTGTATGAGCCTTTTGATCGGGATTTATTTGCCGAGGTCCACAAGAGTAGTTCTGGTACAACTACGTCCCCAATTTTTGTCCTGCATATGACTAAGGACCCTGTGAACCAGACTTAGTCCATAAGATCTATGGACTCATCCTATAGAAGTGGGACAATTTCTTGGCCTAGAGTTAAACCAGAACCTGAATCACAATAATTTCTTTACTTGTTTTTTAAAGCTGTTACAAGAATAACAATCCCAACCAACTACTGAAATATTCAACAGAACAACATTAATTTCAGAAAATGATTCTGAATTGATATTTTATTAAATAAAATTGTTCTTTAAATTTAAATGACAATATTTATTGAAAATGATCACATTGTTTTTATAAATGGTACCCGAAATAAAAATTTCTTGGAACATAAATCGCATAAGATTCGTTAGAATAGATGTAGGCCTCGTTTCAGGCCTACATCTTTTTTAGGGAGTTTATCACTTCCAGATTACTTTTGAAGCGGCAACTGTAATGGCAAACCCAAGACTTAAACCAAAATACCTATAGCTGATAACTTAACTTTGACCAACTCTGATCAATGCCTAGGGCCGTTGCCATGCTGAAATATCCATCGAAGGGATATTTCTCATTCAACAAAGCGTTACATATAGGGGACCAAAATGTCTCTGAAAATTAAACGGTCCGCTTTTATATAGATTTTTATAAAAGGGAACAGTTTCACTCTCCTAAAAACAGGTTAAAATAAAACACTCCTACCCCCTTATTTGTTCTTCTTCTATATGACACACTTTCACTGAATTGAATTGCTTAAAGGCAGCCTTCTACGAATTGGAAAATATACAAATGATTTCGATCCAGTTTTCATACTTTAATTCTCCAAGGGACTACTAAAATATAAACTATTAAAATGCGAAGTTCAACATCATCCATATTAACCAATAAATGTTTATTTTCTCAAATCACCATTGTCATATAATGTACTAGATTCTTCCCGCTGCGCTTATGACCTATTTCACTTTCGGGTATATGGGGATCATTCTGTGAAAAATTTAGCAAAATCGGTCGGTCCAGTAGTTTATCTGTCTAAAAGTCCCAAAGAAACAAACAAACACAGATAAATTTTTTTTTTACTTCCAGTAAAATCTTACGATGGCGTTTTTGTTTTTGTACTGTTCGCATTAGGCCATAGAGATAAAACAAAAATTTATGCCATTAAAATAACAAAAACAATAGAAAATAAAACAACTGATAGTGGCAGTACATTGGTATTGTGGACTCTGTAAAAAAGTCTCTACAGATAAAAATAATAGAATTCTGTAACTAATACAAATGTAATTGTACAACACAGTGCAAGTAGAAGAGAGGTGTTATAAATAATATCGGTCACTTGCTATCAAATTACCACTTTACTACTAATACGATGGCGGAGAAACTTACACGGCGATCGTACAAAGACAACAAATACAACATTACAAGAACAACAGACAATTTTATTTTTGGGATTTGTGTTATAAACGTCAAAAAATGTTTACGAAATAAAAACAATAAAAAACAAGTAAAAAGTTATGGTCGGTCAAACGTGTTTTTAATACTCTACATCATATTGTTGGGTTTAAGCGTTGGCTACCGAATGAACCACCCTCGTATGAAGTAATTTTTAATTTATACTTAAGAGTGCAGTGTATTATAATGGTACTAACTTTCATGTGGTATTAGTGTATTCTAAAAGGATTTTTTATGTGGACGTTATATGAAAGCTAGAACTAATTATTATGGACCGAACCTCGTCATCAATCGATTTTTGCTAATGTTTATTTTAACTTGACCAATTCTTATTACAATATCAACACATATGTGTGGTTGTATGGAACCTATGAGAAATAATGGACCGATTCTCTTATAATTTCGCACATCGTCTTAGAATATCATAAAACTAGTTTGTGTCAAATTTCACTTTATATTTAAAACTTTTGTCCCCTAAAATTCCCATTCCGGGAGGAAAATTTTTATTGAATCAATTTCAATAGACATCGTTCTTTGGCCGAAATAATGACATCGTTAAATCGACTCAGAAACTGATACTGAATCGAACGGTATACTTATACTTATATGCTGATAATGGTGTAGGGTACAAAAATGTAAACATACTTTGACAGAAACATAATAACTGAGAGAGAGAGAGAGAGAGAGAGAGGACAAAATAAACAGCTGAGCTTACTTACTGTCACCGTATAAGAGTTTTTCCATCATGACTTATACCAACTCTATTTTTACATACACATCTACACAGGGATAAATATGTTTATATTCTCTGTAATCGTTATCAATGTTTGTACTTGTTGCTGTTGATTTTCATTGTTTAGATTCCGATTCGAATTCAGATGCACCACCCTTTGTTTTATTATTGTTGCTAAATTCGTTTTTTTATTTATTTATAATTCAATATTTAATATTTTCACTTTGTCTACTGATAAGATACAACGTCAATGAATTGTTTTTGTTTTATAGATTTCATTTAGAAACGATTTTTGTCGGTCAGTTAGAAAAATGAAATGTTACTTTTTAATTGTTAAGCTAATAAAATGGATCGATCGATTGTATATAGTACATTCAAAAAAGTAAACCGGTTAACCAATTTTTTGCATTTCAGAATAATTCGAATAATTTCTAATTTCGAATTATTCGACATGCCGTTTTTTTCAATCGGTTAACCGGTTTTTAATTAAAGGCACTTTAAAGCATTTTACTAAAATATTCAGCTTCATTTTTGTATATTCGGTCATGACAAGTGTATTCAAAAACCTAAATCGGGTAACCAATTTTTTGCATTTCAGAAAACCGACCGGTTTCGAATAATTTTTAAATTCGAATTATTCGACATGTTGGTTTTTTAGTCAATTAATTGGTTTTTAATGGAACGCACTTTAAAGCTTTAGACTAAAGTATCTAGCTTCAGTCATAAAGCAGCAATCGCGCCATCATCGTTATCGTCTTTGGAATATTAACCAATTAATGTTTACTATCTTAAATCGCAATTGTAATAATAATAATATTCGTCCCGTTATCGCTTCAAGACGGTCAGTTTTTACTCTGTTTGCTTGCCTTCGAGAGTTTTGCATCTCACTCTTGTACATTGGTGAATGCTGAGGCGTCTCATAACGGTATTAGTTACCGTTATAAGGAGTTTTATACATTGATCGTATGCTTTTGACTTTAAATATATACGTCGTTAACTGGTGAAGACCATAAAATACTTAAGTTTTTTATGCGATTCAATAGCCCCTCCTTTCTATATGAAGATATAGGTCGCGATTTATAATTGCTGTAATCTTTTGTTGGACAATACTCAACAACTCATCGTTTGTGTTGTTGCTTGTGGATTTCTCGTACTTGGGATACGTTTGTGTGTAGCGCCGCCTTATTAAATTAAATCCCGATTTTGCAATGTTCGCCTGTTTTTGACTTAATCACGTCAAGAAGGTCAATTAAATGATATTCTGCAAAATTTTTTATTCAGATATAGATCTATAATTTAGATATATTCAGAAATGGATTTATATAATATCATGATGTCTAGACTCTTTATTTTAAATACGATACCGAAAAACACTTCCAAAAAAACTTTTATAACCCACCAATTAAGGACATTATACAGTGCAAAAATAATTTGATGAAATCTATTTCAAATGGTTACTTTGGTATAAGATTACGTTGGAACCATTAATTCAACTTCCTTTCATATAAAGGTCTTTACACTGTATAGGTTTTTTATTCGTTAAATACGAAATTTCTATTAAATAATATTATTTTCAACAGATTTATAATTATCAAACAAAAACCTATTTCAAGCGATTTTTCCGACATAAAACCGTATTCGAAACCGCTTTTTATGAATATCCCACTTTTTGAATAACTCGAAAACCGGTTTTTTGAAAATATCTTTTTTTTTTCTTTTTGAAAACCCTAATTGTTTACATATGTTCGCAAATATGTTTATAAAACAATCTATTGGATTCAATATGAATAATATAAGTTTTGGTAAATATTGTTTACGACACTAACGATAATGTATTGATACATTGGACTAACGTTATCGTCTGTGTTAATAGAGAGAATCGGAACATATGTATTATTATGATAAATATTTAAATATTGATAAATGTTACAATTGATTTTGGAAAACAAATTTGTACTTTTGTTATTATCCCGATGACTCATTCAGATATGGAGGTTTTTATTTAGTTATACGTTCAGATGTGTGATACTTGCTCGACCAAATAACTTTTCCTTTAGACTGTTAAAACTCTTCTGGGAATATATACTTTCCCGTTGTTCCTACAAAGAGCATAATGACTCAATAAATATTTTATGCATAACTTTATACACTTGTCATCAGGCAAATCCTTTATTTCGGAATCGAAAGAATTTGTTGGATATGATACGTATCATATTGATTTAGGATTATTTGCGTTTTTTCTTTTCAAAGGGTTACCAATGAGGAGCACGTTTGGTGTACTAACTAAGAACTTTTTGGTCTGCGACTGCTCACTGTGAGACTACAGCTTTTTGACCCGGACGTGGGCATCATAAACTCCGGAAACCTATTTCCACAGTGACGGTGAATGGCTGTGATGAGTCGAATGCGACTGAAACCTTAACGAGCCAGTTCCATTGAGCTTCTAGCCTCCAAGAAATTCAAAGACCTTATGAAGGAAGAAAATCATTTCTTGGAGTGGACACTCCCTAAACGAACCTTCTTTTTTGTCTGGTTTGTCTGATGGAGTATTATCCCACCTAAACTGGGATTCGGTCAAGCAGCAGTTTATGAGTTATTTCTTGAAGATTATTGTGGAAAATCCAGATACACTAAGGTCACGAAAAACTCATGATTTATGCAGATAAACGCTTAGTTGGCTATTGCGACAATTGGCTATTGTGACAATTGAGAAGGTGCGAAGCTATAGCAAAATTCAACAAAAATCTCGAAAATGGTTGTATTTCTTAATCACAATTTGGATCCACTGAGTGAGAAACATGAGAAGATGTACAATAACATTAGCACTATCTTTATCAGACAATATCGTCGGATGAACAGTACGGGTATTGTAAGGAACTCTGGATAACAGGCCAAAGAGGACTCTAACTCTCTAATAAAGATTATGAGTAGTATTCTAACCAATTTTGTCGGTAGTCCATGATTTTTTGCTGCTTGTTAGATTCTGCTGGTAAGTTCGCTATTTACATTTCTCCTGGTAATAACCTGGTGAGGCCTAGGAGGTGTGATTTTTGGTTTATTTCCCCAATGACCTTGGCACAATGATTTTCCATTGTGACTTGTGACTCCTTGTTTATTTCGTCTATTAATATATTCTTTTCCCGATGACCTTCCTATCTGTATCCTAACTGTAGTCTAGCACTATGAGTTCTAACTTTATTCAGATTAGCTTTCGTCCTTCTCCCTAATTCTGTCAATTACCAGATATCATCGGAGATCCACTTCTTGAACACTTGTATCCTATAATCCAGAATTCTTGTAGCAGATGTCATAAATGCGGATTTCGCTCTTCTCTATTTTCTTAGCCCAGCTACTTTTCTATCAGTGCTTATCAAAGCTGAGGAATATACAGTGGATATTTAGACATTCTTCAGTTAAAGAACTAAGTCTCATTGGAATTACCCAATAAGATGTGTCCATTTCCAATAAGTATTCAAATATTTCTTCAAAAAGAAAATTCTTACAAATCACAACTTCATGTCCTTGAGAAGAGATTACTGATTTTTAAATCACGTTCTATATCCTACTTTCTTCGATTGCTTTGTTGGCAGACGCAATAATTTGTTGTTGGTACAAATATTTAAATGCATTTGAACCACAATATGCAAGTTATGTCCATGACAACATGTGTGTGTCGCATGTTAAAATTAGAGGTTATGTTTTTGAGTGAATTTTATTTAAGAATAATGTCTATTTGCCTTGTGGGAAATAAAAGGACTTAAGTGACATTTTAAGCAAGCAGGAAAATGTGTGCATATCTTGTGAGTTGAGGCCTATCGAAAATGTTCTCAATTTTTTTGGCTGTAAAAGTGACATGATTATATAGCGAACCGACTAGTGGCAATAACTTCTCATCTCTATGTCTATCCATATCGATTTTGCACTGAAAAGAATCAAGTAATAGATCCATTTTGATTGTCTGACATAATGAATTAGCCTTGATTTGACTGATTATAAAGCCTTCAAAGTCTTCTCCGGTTCAGAGGTATAAAAAATGAATGAAGCCAATTTTCATTTCTGTTCAGATTCCTAATATTAGTCCCACAATAAAGCCGTTGTGAGACTAATATTAGTCGGAAGAAGCAAGATCTAAAACCTCCAGCCTCTGTTATTCAAACAGTTTATGATCGCTTTTGAAACATAAGACCTATCGTTGTTATAGTGTACATTTTCTACAGATTGCTCACTTGAAACGGACCTGCTCACTTGAAACGAACCTGCTCACTTGTCGAACTGTCTGGCGTAAGCAATATTCAGTTGTGGTCTTTGGTTTTGAGGTAAAAAATTAATGAAGCTAAGTTCTATTAACTATTCGGAATCAAGTGTCTTTCCAGTAAGGACGTTCTGCATTAATTAAAACAAATAGTAGTCTGATAAGGAGAGATCTAAAATTTACCCTCCAAAGTCCTTCCACAAATCTATGGAATAGATTTGTTATGGTGGAAGATTTTAGCCCCTTGTCCGGCCAAATATTATGTACGTTTTTCATTGATTACACCATTCGTAACGAATCGATCGAATACGCCGAAATTTTTCATTGTTTATTCTCTTCGTGAATGTCTTCACATTAGGTCCAGTTTGATCGTCTGACTATACTACGTCATTATCTTGACGTAATGAATATTCAACTTCAGTCTTAATTTGGCTGAATTTTTTACTTGAAATTGAATTTTTTACTGAAAGCTGAATATTTTTTGACCGGGTTTGTAAAATGTGACTGAAAGATTATAACATCGCATCGAATTGAATATTTACAGATTACGTGACAGCATCACCCAATTTCGACAAATGACAATACAAATTACTCTTCTAATCCCACCAAATAAATATGTGCAGAACCCATATGATCGTCTGACTCTTATTCAAAAACTCAATACAATTCATCAGATGCGAAAAATTGTTGGACGTTAATTTTAACATAGGGCAATGGCTTCTTGTAAGACTCTCTGAGGCAAATGTTTTCCGTTCCCCTCTACATTAAACTTATTCGGGTGTCTTTTTAATCCAACTCCTTGTTTAAATCGCCCAAAAAATCGCAAATAGTTTTTTTTAAGTTGATCCATTGTTTTCAAATGCAAATAAAGATGTCTGAATCTCTACACTGAAAAAATTAGTACAAATTTCAGCATCTATTAAAAACTTTACTAAAATTCCGCTTGTTTTAAAACCTTAACAATTTCCCGATGGCCCACAATTGTATCTTATTGTTTTATTTTCAAACTGAAAACAATAATATATATATTTTTTTATTATGAATTTTATTAGTTTAACCTCTTCAATACAACGCGTTTAATACATGAAAATAACTTCTCTATTCCGTCTCTATCGCAGGGAAGATTATTTTATTTGTATATACGTAAGTATATTCTGAATTTATGTAAATAATTCTATGTGCCATACAATTGCATCTTATTATTAATCCCACAATTCTATGATTTAGTTCAACATAGTCTGCGTCTATATGATGTGATTGTAGCGTTATCATCGTTTTGCCGTCAATGATGCAGAGCTCATTCGCATAAAAACAACTAAATGAATATAAAACTAGAAAAGCAATAACAACAATATTACCCATATAAATATTTCATTCCTTATGTATGTATTTATAGTTTGTTTTCATAATACCGGCGATTGATGAGGGAAGTCTTAAAATTAGTTTATGTTTGTATGCTTTCTTTAAGTTACACTGATTGACAGAGATTTATTTGGCCTGTAATAAAACGCCAACACCAATATGGTGATTTCGGTTACACCAAATCACGACCTATACCTTTGTATAGGCAGGATAGGGGCACTTGGATTCTTAGTATATTTCAAAATCTAGTAGTAAATGCGTAAAACGTCGGACAGCGGTAAACGAATACGTTCCAAAATCAGTGAAAAATTATTTGAAAAACACTCATCTACCTTATCGAACAAGTCTTTTCACTTGTGATTATCATGTTTTTCAGTCCTTGCTGGAAAATGCTTCACTTTAGAACAATGTAGCTCAAACGCTTTAAAAAGGTCATTTTTAAAATGTTTTGTTTCTGGTGATTTAAAAGTGGATACATTACAATAACTCCAAATGTAAAATGTATTAACGCTATTATATTTGTTGGGAGTAATAGTTCCATAATCGGCTGTGCCTAATCTTCATAACCCTAAAAACTAACTACGATGGCATAACTCTCTATAGTGACGTCATCCAGCCAAATAATAAAAATAATTCTATTTGAATAAAAGTGGTTAAAAAGTTTCTATCCTGGAATAAGATTCATTTCACAACATGGTATCAGTAATTGGTATGATTAATTATTTATTTTAAAACTGGAGCATATCTTTTATCAAGGAATCTATTATTTTGTAATAGATCCTTTCAAAGAATCATCCCAACTACCCTCGTATTTTAATTGTAATGAACGTCCTAGTACATATTAAAATCAACAGCAAACAGAGTTGTTGTATCGTCATTTATTGTGTAGAAACTGTATTAAGACATTTCAACTCAACTTATCAACTTATTCCTTTGGATTTTCACGTACCTTTTTACCATTTTCATAAAGAATCAGACAGAACTAAATCGACTGAGTGATCTTAGTTAAATCCAAGAATATATAAACGCTTCATGATGTCATATAAGAAAAAATCTAAATAAGAAAAGAAAAAATCTAATAAAATAAGTTCAATTTTAATTTAATCTTTCAATTATTTTCATAAATTTCTGGCAACACTGACTGTTCGACTTAATATTTTGAACGCTCTCGTTTAATGTACAAAAACACATGAGAAATAGCAACAACTATTGAACGAGCTCTAACAGCAACAGTATGAAATCAAAACAATAACAACAGTCTGATACATATTTATAAATACACTTAATAAAAGAGTATAAATTAGGGTGGCTCTGCAAGTAAAAATTATAAAAATTTTCATTTATATGTAGCTATTCAGATTTCTCTGTTCAAATGGGCTACCGCTTTTATTACCACATTCATATTTCGTAATATATGAGTGATTGCAATAGCATCAACTGACGAGATTAAGCTATTGAATGAATTACTGTCAGTAGGAGTTCGAAAGTCTGGCCTTCGAAACTTTCCAATGTCATAGGCAGCAAAGAATCCATGCTGGTTTTCGCTATAAAGGAAATCGTATTGTCTCCTACTAACGGTTTTATGGTTTTAATATCTAGCGTCGAGTATAAAAACTTCTTTAATTACATAAATAAAGTTATAATCTGACGAAAGCTATCAAAAATCGGAAAAATTTTTAGTTAGTTTTTATTTTTATGCGAAGGGCTTTCATGATATTAAAAATAATATTTGAATTTAAGTCCATTTTTGTGACATTCAAAAAATAAGATCTCATAAAGTTTAAACAGTTAAAAAGATCAGGACCAATTGGTGATAGTGTTCGAATAGCAACCTTACGAAGCTGTTATTCTATGAAAGTTCAAGTATTGTTAGGAGGAAATATTTTATTTTTGGATCTCCTAATGAATATATATGAATTTAGAGTTAAATTAAACAGTGTTGATTGTTGTTGTTTTGTATTTCTTTTCTTATTTATTTTTTGTTTTTACTTTATTGTTTTGATTACGGCTGGTGATGTTGGTGTTGGAGTTGTCGTTGTTATTGCTGTTATGATGGTGTGTGGAGAGCGCACAGTGTTGACATATTGTAGATTTTTCCGCTGTATATGGCGTTTTTGAAGTTCTCGTCGCTGGAAAAATTTAGTTTTAAAAATTAGTAGAAATTTTAGCGGTTTGTGAAGCTTCTTAGGAGATAAAAAACATAAAACATTATTGTCTGCAACATATTGCACTATGGGGCAGAAATAAATCTGTAACTGTTGGTTTGATTTTTTCGATAGCAGAGGGGTGTAACTTCGTAACTTTAAAAGTGAATCAGAATGGTATATATATATATATATATATATATATATATATATATATATATATATATATATATATATATATATATATATATATATATATATATATATATATATATATATATATATATATATATATAGCAGAGGGGTGTAACTTCGTAACTTTAAAAGTGAATCAGAATGGTATATATATATATATATATATATATATATATATATATATATATATATATATATATATATATATATATATATATATATATATATATATACCATTCTGATTCACTTTTAAAGTTACGAAGTTACACCCCTCTGCTATATATATATATATATATATATATATATATATATATATATATATATATATATATATATATATATATATATATATATATATATATATATATATATATATATATATATATATATATATATATATATATATATATATATATATATAAGTTCGAACTCTAGTTCGAACTTAACAAGTTATAAAGCTGCAATCTTCCAATCCAATAAAATCCAATTTGCGGACTTTAGCATTTTTACTTAATTGACGTTAATCGTTAAAGAAACATTGGCAACACTGAGAAGGCCGCTGCATGAGGAAAATAAGAAAACAAACTAAAAAAAATATAATAAACACAACAACATTTCAGTTGAATCTTGGTTACGGTCGGTTATAGAACGTGTTGTATGTGCGTTACGTTTTCGATTTTAATTTGTTTTTTTGTTTTGAAGAATTTATTTTCGTTTTATTGGTTTTTTATTTAATTTTTTTAAAAATGTAAAATAATAATTTAAATGAATTTATTTTTATTAAAAAAATGAAGAAAATGATATAAAATATTTTTTATATGTTAATTTGGCGAAAAGAAAAATATTACAACAAATTCGAATTTATAAAAAATTGTTGTTGTTTTGAACTAAATATTATTTATTTTTATGGATGTTTGTTGTGTAAAAAAAAAACAAAAAATATGAAACAAAATAAGAAAAAATAACCTCAAAATTGTTAATATAAATTAATTTTAATAAAAAATCTGATGAAATGATTCGTGTTGTTTGTTAAATATTAAAAAATAATAATAAATATTTTCTATTTAATCTTGTTTTGTTGTTGGTTAAACAAAATTTTTAAATACAAAAAATAAAATAAATAAAATTTATTTATTTGTGTTTTGTGAATTTTATATTTTATTAATTTTATTTGTTTATTATCAATTTAAAGAAAAGAAAAATAATTAAAAAAAAACCTAATAAATATTAAAAAAAGGGCTGCCATAAGCAAATCAGTGTAAAAAGAAGAGAAAATAAAAGAAGTTAACAAAACAAAAAATCATAAATTAAATTAAAACTAAATAAATAAAATAAAATAATTAAATAATAATTTAAATTATTCATTAAATATTTAGGCGGTTTTAGTTTTATTCATGTTTTTTAATGGAATATTTCATTGTTAATTCACTTATTTTTTGGTTAATAACACTGTGCTACAAAAAATCGTGGGGTCTAATGAGTGATGAGTGACTCCATAATTGGAATATTTGAAATCTACCCAAAATCTATGTCTGAATACAAAGTACTTAAATTTTGTAGTGAGACGTCAATTTAGAAAATCTTTATCTCAAACTTTCGATATCTGCTCAAAATCAAGGTATATATCCTAAGAATATATTTTGCGTTTAGACGGGGATTTAAAAATGTTTATGTAACTTTAAACTTTCGCCAACGAAGTCTTCTTCTCTCTTCCGTTGATTTTATGCCTTATTGACTTTGCCGTCCCAGACCAATGTACTGCATGTGGTCAAGGGCCACATGATACACGATATCTATTCAACTGCCAGTCCAATCCAACCTCACTCTCTCCTAAAGATCTATGGACCCAACCAATTAAGGTTGCCAGATTCCTTGACCTGGAGTTGAACATGAATCAAAATTGATAAATGTACATATTCTTTCCAGATGTTACAACAACACTCTGCACTACCTGTGCAAAAGTACAATTTTAGGCATCGAAGTCTATGGACTAAAAATTTTCGACTGTTGACCACCTCCTCAGCTCATTTCACTATAAAACAAACAAATTGCAAAAAAGTAAGGGCCTTAAAGCGTTAGTCGAACATACTTGGACTATGGACAAAGAAACCTTATTAGCTACTTTTAAAATTATTGACCTTTCCGTGATGAATTGTGCAGTTCCAGTGTTAAATGATCCGCAGTGGAAATATTTTCAAAGTTATCAAAATGTAGTCTGAAGAAGGCAATATTCCAATGTCTCTTATATACCTTCTTAAAGAGCAAACGAAGGTCCACTTACTTAAAGAAAATAATGCTTAGTAAGTACCTACTTATAGGATATCATCGGGGGAAATACTCTACTTTCAATATTACACAATTGGTGTCTCCGCCGAGGCATGTAAGAACAGACGGTTTCAAGTTACCCTGCTTTCAAGCCGCCCATTACAGACAATAAACAAAATCTGCTGTGATCAGTAAGAGTAGTTCTGGCAAACGACTACCGGCCTCGAGTTTGCCATGGTCTCCCAAACCTTTGTATTGTATGTGGTCTAGGACCTATCTTTGTTCTGATTATAAACCTCTAATAGAGGTTGCCAAATTTCTTGGATTAGAGTTCAAATCCAAATATGAACCAACATAACTAACAAACTTGTTCTTTTTCAATTGTTACAACAACAAAGCTTAACTGTTCTGAAATCAGGGCTTCGAAAAGAACGAAATAAATGGGCAATAATAATTCAAGAGCTGCAGACAAATACACAAAGCTTTCAATCTTTAAGAATGTCTAGTATTCTTGAAGTTTCCCATTTTTACCTTTCAATTTTGGGTGCAATTTTGGAATTTAGAGGACGATTTTAATGTAACCTTTTAAGAGTTTATACGATATTCATGTCACTCAAATTTTGAGCAGAAAGATGAGCCGAAGATAATTTCTTTCCTGACACACTACGGTGAATGTGGTATATGTTATTCGCAAAACAATCTATCTCCTAAAAAAATGAACATTTGCGCAGAAGTAGGTAAATTATATCAGTTATTCTGATCAATTTTGATTTGCATGATTGACCAATTTGTCTGTCAAAATAAAGGTATTAATATGTGAATCCTAATTAATATCGAAACTTGTGGTTAGATCTGCCTTTAAAAAAACTTATTGAAAATTCGAAATGTAAGCAAAACATTAATAAAATTATAATTTGTAGCACAGTGTAATTTATGTTTAAATTCTATCTCCAAAAAATACATAAGTGGAAATTTTCTTAATATTTTAACTCTTTGATAAGAAACCAAAAAAAAAAAAACAAGTAAAAATATTATATTCGACCATGCCGAATCTTCTATACCCTCCACCACAAATGCGAGTGAATTATATATGTTATGTTTCCTACATACACACTCACAAACGTATATAAAATATAACCGCTTTTCTAAAATACAACACAGGAGTCAATCATAAAATTGATTATATTTTTTTGGCTATAACTTTTTTCTACTGAACCGATTTTATGTAATTTTTGTAATAATAATAATAATAATAATAATAATGATAATGATAATAATAATAATAATAATAATAATAATAATAATAATAATAATAATAATAATAATAATAATAATAATGATAATAATAATAATAATAATAATAATAATAATAATAATAATAATAATAATAATAATAATGACATAACTTTATATTATGCCAAAATTTTATTCCGATTTCTTGATTCCTTATCGATAGTTTGAAGAAAGTTCTTCGCTGGAATTTATAAGTTGTCTCAGACATCGGTCTATATCTTTTGATATATTGAACCAATTTTGATGATTTAAACAAGGAAACTTCCTAGGACTTTAGCAAATACTCGAACCACATTTCACTAACAGCTAAATCGACTCAGATTTTGATTTGATGCAATAATATATAAATGTGTATTAAGGGGTCTGAGATAATTCCTTCTTAGTGTTACACACAAAATGACAAAGTCAATAGACCCACTTCACCACTTGTGTTGGCGAAGGGTTTAATCATAATAAAGATATTTTAATCATAATATGTTTATTATTAAAAAAGAAAAATCATCAGAATTTGTTTTAAAAATTTATCTAGAAATTTAAAAAATATATATAACAAAATTTATGTGTTTACATTTGAAAAACAACAAAAATAAAATAAAAAAAGTAAAAACAATTTGAGTTCATCATCATGAAATCCCACAAAAAAAATACTTAAAATTATATTTTTTTGTTATAATAAAATAGACAAAAACAATTCTATTGTATGCCGGCATCCATTTTTATTATATTTTTGTATTCATAAATATAACACAACAACAACAACAATAAATATAAAATAAAAATAATACTATATTCAGCAATGACGAATCTTCAATACCCTTCACTATTAACATTATAGAAAAATTAACATGAGTTAAAGTTATTCCATCATTAGTTTATCATCATAAACCCCGATTCCGAAATATTCCTGAAAGAACCTATAAATATTGGTACAATGCTGTAAAATGCTATGATCACCGACCATATTAAGGGATTAATAAAAATCATTAAAATTGAATTAAATTTAGGATTCTTATAGGCTTAAAAAGCTTTTATGGAAAGTGTCTTAAAATGGGAACTATAGTAAAATAGGGTCCGATATTCGTCAAATAAATAACATATATTTAATATACTTAGAGAAATAATTGTTCCGAATTTCAATGGAATTGATCTTTATATATAGTACTTTTATAAGTTCACAACCGTCTTACGGAAAGGCACCTCATATGCAAGCAATAGCAGAATATGGACCGACATTAGTGTTGGTTAAATTAGTAACATAAATTCAGGACACTTAGAAAAGTGATCGTATTGGTTTATATCACAGACTTTTATATGCTTTAAACTATATTCCGGGAAGGGGCCTTATATGGTAACTGGGTCAAACTATGGTCCCAGTACAATTTAGTTTGTTTTTTTGGATTAATCATTACATCATATTAAATATATTTGACAAATTTCAGACAATTATATTAAAAATTGAGGCCTATATTACACACATAGGGTTTGGGGAGTATCAAAATTTTGCATATTATAGCCAAAACAAACAAACAAACAATACACTTGTGGTGGAGGGTATAAAAACTTAAACATAAAAACTTTATCCATAAAATAGAGTATTTTGACGAGGTGTTGTCGAGGTGAAAGTTTTGTTATCACACAATCGCTAACAACATCACTGTTTTCCGTTAAAAGAACTGGATACAAAAATTTCCCGGAATTGGTCCCATTTTCGATTATGCTAAAAAATGATTGTCGCTTAAATAAATTTTAATCTAGAAGTTCATTTCTTCAGACAATTCAAATCGTAAGATTTTCAATTGTTGAAGACGACGAGGATTTAAGGAAACAGTTTCGTTGCCTCAGTATCACTTTCGACATCAATGTTTTCCTATAAACTAAGTGGATATATAATTTTCCCGGTATTTGATCGATTATGCTGACCATAAAAAATTCGTTCGAACAAAGTGTGATTTAATAGACCAAGTCCCAAATGGAACTTCCCCGAGCTTATTGTTAGGTAGTTTTTATTATTTGTTTTCATTATCACGGTGAAAATTTCACTTAAATTCAATACTTTTATATTCTCCACCACCACATTTGGGGATGAGGGTATATTAAATTTGTCATACCGTTTGTATTCGAAAATCGGATTCGATTTAGCTATGTCTGCACAATAACTGACAGGTCAATGAAATTTTGACTAAGCATAAGTCCGATAGACCGATATCTGAGACACCCTCTTAAATCTAAAAAATTTGAAGAACGATTGTGGCCAAACGTTTTGTTCAATTTTGATGAAAATTGGCGCGCTGATATATCCTTCAATGGTTATATATTATAATAGTTTTCGGATAGAGCAAGTAGAACCTCAATTCATTCCAAACGAAACATTTAATATTACATTTATCATAGGCTACAGACATAAAGAATGAGGCATTAGGGGAGTGCTGTCTCCCATATAAACGAAACCTTTAATTTCTCATATCTCTGAATTTTAATACTCGATAAGTCTATGTCTAGGACTCTATGGACTTTCTCCCTTTAAAGCTTCAAGAAGCAATTTCACAACAACTTAAGAATGAGAGATATCGCCTAATTATATTGGTCTTTTCATATTCAATTATTATCCAGAAATTAAAGTTATATTGAATGAATGCCAACACCTTTTAAGACCCCTAAAATCGCTCCTAAATGTTGTATTGATATATTATTCCGGCACGTCAGATATATGACTTTGAAGTAAATATGTATTATTGGCCCAAGTTTATTAAATTTGTATAGATTGTTCTGATACAGTATAGAAATTTTTAAATAACGATATCTGAAACAATCATTATTATGGACAACATTTCACTTCGGTCCTTCTGTCCCCCATTAAGCTTCGAGTATCAATTTCTCCATATATTTATCTTAACTAAGTTAAAATAGTGCGAAACTTTACAATGGATAACCGATTTGTGCTTATATCAGAGGTGCTCAAAGTACAGTTTCCTGGGTGCGCACATCTGGCTGGTAAAAGCAAGTAGTAATCCTGTCATCGGGTATTTCGAATCTTTCAGGATTTTTTTAAAATACTTAGAAGGTAGATGGCCTAATTTAAAGCTTATATTTGTAAAATTCACCAGACATATATTCAAGTTATTAGCTTAAACTCTTCTGAAAAAAATGGAGAATTATATATTGGACTTTAGTGTAATAAGATCCGATATTAATGAAATTATTATACTTAACACAACTAGAAAAACATAAAGCCGATTTTGGATAAAATAATTTTTCACTAAAGAGTTTTTGAAGCTTAAGCTCCTATTCCGGAATGGGTCCTAATGTGGGACCAATAATCAAATATGGCCCGATATATGCTAAATACAGTAAGGAAAATAATTGTGCCATATTTAAAAGAACTATTTTATATTAAAGAGTTTTATATACTCATAAGCTTATTCTGGATAAGGTTCTGGTACAAACAACCCCAAATTTTCTTGTTGTCAATCTTGTTCTAAAAAAAAAATTGGGGAAAATTGGTATCTATATATATTGCACACTATCTCACATATCAGCCTATAACTGGCTTGCTATTGGAGCGATATAACAGGTTTAAAATACAAAATTGCCTGGAACAAACTTTCTGACCAAATTTCATTAAATTTTCATATGATTCCTTATGGAATCATAAGGAATCCCAAAAATTCCCAATAGAACTTTCCCGAGGTTTAGAAAAACATTTGCTAAATCTTTTACACACAGATAAAAACATAAAGCAAAATCAACGTTGAGCATAATTGATTTAAGATTGAATAATTTAATTATTTAGTTTAAATTGAATGATTTAACGTTTGTGGTGAAATAATATCGTACATTTTAGAATCTTTCGTTATTTATGTATTTAATTATATAACGATAAATTTTTTTATGTAAAAATTCAAGAATATTCTCAAGAAGCTGTATTTACAGTGAAACAATGTTAAAATAACATTTTTTTATCTATGAAGCAAAATCATAACTGTTCATTTTACATTGATTTTTTTCAACGTGTATAAATTTCATTTAATTTATTTTTCTTTTCGTTAATTTTTATAATAGAAAAATTCTAGATTAATTTTATTTCAAAAAAGAAAAAATTAATAATAATTTTTCTTTTAATCAAAAAAAGTGTTGACAAATTTATGTAAATAAAAAATAAATAATTTATTTTTTATTTTTCTTTTTTTTATTTTTTTTATTATTTTTTTTTTTTCATTTCCTCTCTCAGACTATTGCGAGAGTGATGAGTGTTTAGTGTTCTAATTTTCGTAACGAGAAAATGAAATAAATTTTAAAAATTTATTTATCATAAATTAATAAATAAATAAAAAAAGAAAAATCTTTAAACATAAATAAATTTTCTAAATAATTTTATGAAAGAAACAAATTATAAATAAATTAATTTTATTTAAATACGAAAATGTTTTATTTTGAGTATAAAAAATCTTATCACCAAAACTATTAATTAAGAAGTCAAGAAGAAGAGTGAACAAAAAAAAATTAAAGCAGAAAAACAAAATTAGCGGTGCCCTAAAAATTATTATAAAATTGAATAATAATTCAAGGCGGTAAGTAAATAATTTAGAATATTATTGTATTTATTTTAAAAGTATCGCTTAAGTAGCAAAATTTTAATTATTTTAATATTAATTCACCATTAACTTTTATCCGGTACGCTTTGCTGCACAAAAATTCTTCTCAGTCTTAGAAATTTTACAAATCATGACGTGTATTTGGGACCAAATTTGAATATTCTCACTGCAGAAGTTCTTTAAATATTCGATAATCAATATTTGCTTTGTATGGGGGCTTTTTTTACCTCTGATTTCTGATTTCTGATTCCTCCTACATTTTGCCCATTAAACAGTTCCTTGAGAAAGCGATTGTGATCAAATTTGAATATTCTCACTGTAGTAGTTTCTTAGACATTTTAAAATCAATATTTGCTTTATATGGAGGCAACTTCTCTCCCTTCGATCCTATCCGTCCCACATTTTTCCAGTAAAACTGTTCCCTAAGGAAATTGTTGGGACCAAATTAGGAAATTTTCATTGTATTAATTTTTTAGATATTCGATTATCAATATTTGTTTTGTGTAGGGGCTACTTCTCCCCCTTGCTCCTATCCGTCCCAGATTTTGATCTTTGAGAAAGTGATTGAGACCAAATTTCAGAAGTTTCGGTTGTATAATTCTTTAGATATTCGATAATAATATTTGCTTTGTATGGGGGTACCACTTTCCCTAGTCCTTTCGGAATGTTACTTTCGATTATATTGGGTTCATTTACATACATACATACATACATACATACATACATACATACATACACACATCCTATTTTATATATAAACAAATGGTGAATACATTTATTGTATAAATCGCTTATTTGCTGCAAGATGGTTATAACTCAAAAAATCATTTTTTTTAGAAGACGATTTTTTATTTTTTTTACGAAAACATATTTCTCAGAAAACTTAACGTTTGATTCATTTTTCAAACGCTTCCAATAGATCTTTAATATAAACTTAAGTCTTACCAATGAGCAACCGGAGGGTAAAAGCAGTTAATAATAATTTAATAGCTTCACATGTTTAGCCAGCACTGACACATCCAATATCTTTGTAATTTAGACTTTTATAACCTTAAACGACTTAATTTTACATATAATTTTAATCGAACATTCTTATTAAGATCAAATTTATTAAACTTTTCAACGCTTTAATTAGTTAACAAATTATTTATAATTTAATCATTAATTTGAAATTTAAATATAAATTATACCTTTTTTATTGGAAATAATTTATTTGTAAAAGAAAAGAAAAACGAAAGGGAATTTAAAAATTATTAATTCAATATTTAACGAAGTTTTACACCTCCATAAAACCGAAATCTCTCTAAATGGCAAAACAACTAATTTGCTGAAAACTAATTTTTATACCCTCCACCACTACAAATGGTGAAGTGGGGTATATTAACTTTGTTATTCCGTGTGTAATGCTAAGAAGGAATAATCTTCTATGATAAATAAGCTCAAGGAAAATGGGTCAGAGAATTTGTTATAGTGTTAAGAAGTTTACTATTTAAAACAAGCACAATCGGTTCAGTATATCTAAAAAATATAGACCGATATCTGATGCAACCTCTTAGCAATTAAAATATAAATTTTTCATATTATAAAGTCATCAAATATAACTGATTTTATGAATCATTAATATTGTATACGTTTGTGCGTGCATGTGCGAGTGTGTGTACGAAACATAAAGTATTTCTTACGCATTGTGGTGGAGGGTATTGAAGATATAAGTTATATCGGTCATTTATTTGAACTCAATTTGAATCCCATTTGAACCAGCACTATATGTGTTTGGGATAATGAACATTGATGAACGGAAATAGTGTTTGTTGTTGTAGTAATAGAATCAAAAAACAGGGTTTGTTTTTTCGTGTTTTGGTTTAAATCCAGGCTAAAATTTTGAACAACCTCTACTAAGTGAATCTAACGGCCTTTTGGAATAAGAGAAGCAGGATTGGCTTAGCACATGTACGAATAAGGTTTGGTAAACGAGATCATTGGCGGAATTACTTTTGTAGAGCGCATCACGTTGTCTGCAAGGGGTGGAATTATGTTTTCGTTTTAAAAGTGTTTGCTTAAGCCTCGTTCAGTATAAACATGGGTTTATTTTGAGAAATACATTTTTAGATACTTTAAACGATATTGTTGTTGTATTCATCAAAATGTGCATATTAAACTAGAGATCAGTTCAAAATGGATCTGTAGTGAGCAAAATTTAATGAATATTCAGTGATTAATTATTTCGACTGACTCTAACGGTGGTTTAAAGAATTTCATAAAGTTTTATTTCCCAGTGTAAACTGTAATTTAAATCAGTGATATCCAAAAAAAGAGAGGGATTAAAAACAAATAATGTGAATGAGATAATGTCTTGTGCTCAATTAATTGAAATATTTCTCTTATTACACACAAAGAAATTTATGTATAATGTTGTTATTCATTTTATATTTAAAATTTATACCATACAAACACTCAGCTTCATTAAAACAATTCATAGATAATAAATGTGTATCTTCCCATTCTGATCTTTTGTAACTGTTGTTTATTTTTGCAGTGTACATACATTAAAGACAAGCGATATCAAACTGCTTTGTAGAAAGTTAGCATGCGACTGAATAAAACATTCTTTGTTTTTATTCCCTAAGCCGAGAGTTTTGTAGATCATCGTATTATGTCTCTGTAAAAGCCGAACAATTGAATATACTGATGTATTGTTTGGTTATCTCTGATTTAAATTGTGCACAAATTTCAATGTTTCTTTTCCAAAATAAGTCTGGCAAGGACTACAAATAATAATAATAATAATAATAATAATAATAATAATAATAATAATAATAATAATAATAATAAATTTTCTTATAAATAAATAATTTTAATTAAATTCTTTTTATATTGTTTTTGTTTAATTTTTAAATTAAAAGTATAAATTTCTACACTTGACCTTGGTTAACATTAAACGGATTAGATTTGTATTAAATTGTAAATTTTTTTTAAATAATTTACAATAAAGTGTAAACACTTAGTAACACTTTGCAAAACAGTTATGAGCAAAAAAATTATTTCCAAATTAAAAACAAAAATTAAGAGAAAAATTTCATAAAAGTTAAAGTTTTCATTTTTAGTTTATGTAAAGTAGACAACATTTACTGGTATTGACGTAAAGTTAGCAAACTCTTAAAGCATATATTTTGATTGATATGGCATCATTGTTTATAGTGAGTTGTTTTTTTTTTGCCATATTTTTAATTACATTTAAGATTTACGTATAAACTTCGTGTTTATATATTAATTATTGTTGTTTATCTTATTTATTATTTGTTTTGATAAAAAAAATATAAAATAAACCAACGATAATTTTGTTGATGTTTATCTTGTAAATTGTAATCAATATTTAATGTAGACATTTTATTATTTTGTTTATGTAAACAATTTTGACATTTATTTAAAAATAGAGTTGCTATAAAATATTTTATATTTTATTATCAATAAATTCTTTTATTTTTATATATAAAATAATAATAATAATAATAATAATAATAATAATAATAATAATAATAATAATAATAATAATAATAATAATAACTGTAATAATAATATTTGTTGATATTAATTAAATAATTGATTGTTATTATTGCTATAATTTTAATTACAACTGTTTATTTGTTGTAAATGATAACGATGTGTCATGTTGCTAAGTAAATAATGTTGACAGTTGTAATATAAAAATTACAATAACAACAACAACAATAACAACAATGATAACAAATAAACAAAACTAAATATTTAATTTGAAACTTAGAAAAAAAAAACACGTACAAAAACTAATTTTTAATATTCAGACAATAAAACTTTTTTGAAAAAAAAAAAAAAAAACAAGTAAGAATACTATATTCGGCTGAGCCGAATCATTAATAACCTTCACCATAAATATGTGTGAAGTAAATACATACATACTCTCACATACACCCACAAACGTTAGTTTTTCTTAAACACAGAAACATTTAATGAGTCATAAAATTACTTATATTCTTTGGCTATAACTCTTTTCTTCTGAACCGATTTTATATAATTTTTGGAATGGCAGTGAAGTACATATATGCTTTATATTATGGCAAAAATTCATTCTAATTTGTCGATTTATAATTGACAACTTTACGTAAGTTCTTCGATTGAATTTAGAGGTCGCCTCAGATATCGGTCTATATCTTTTAATGTGCCGAACCGATTGGGCTGCTTTTAAATAGGATTATAAAAAATAACCAGGGCAAATTTCATTGAGTTGTGTCAATTATTGTGTATGTGAGCATGCCAACAATAAACAGACAGACGGACATATATAAATGGATTCAGACATAATGGGATCTGAGTTGATTTCTTCTTTGTATTACGCATGGAATGACAAAGTTAATATACTCTCTTGTTGGTGATATAAAATATAAATCAAAATAGAATTTAAGTAAAAGATTTATAGTCGGTCTTGAGCGACCATATTAAAAGTCGTACGAATATTTTGAGGTTATAATTCACGATCATTTAGAGATCGTTTTAAATGATATTTTTTTTAACTTGTAATCAAGTAAAACTGATGTATAAAATTTATTACATGATAATTGACTTCTTTACTTATTTATGGAAATTTTGAACTATTTTTGGAAATATGAAAAATTATGGATCGAATGCTATAAATCTGAAATTTTTAATAATTATAAAAATTTTTAACCTAAATTGATCGATACCTGTTTTATGAACTTCAAGCCATATATCGATGCGGGTGTTTATTGGGATTTTGAAAAGTATTAAACAGTTAATCAAAGTGGGACTCATATGATTCTTGTAAGGTCTTATTTAGATTTTATTGAATTTTGACATTCCGATCTATAATTTGTACCGGGTTTAGACAAAGCTATAGATTGATTATCACTAACTTTAAGAGAGATCTTCATTGTTTCAAAATATGAGTCAATTATGAAATAATTTTCAGGATGAGACTCTAAATCAACAGGATACCATTATTCTGGGTAGTTACATACAACACTACAGACCTATAATACCCCAATTACGTTTTGTTTTTTATGTAGGGTATAAAATATTTTATATTTATTTATAATTAAAATGCATAAATTATTATATTTTTATTTATTTAAACTTGAGTTCTACGATAATAATGAGGAGGGAAGCTAATAAATATTATTGCTTTAGATTTGAATTTATATCAGTTACAGAATGATTTGTGAGTACTTGAATATATTTAATAGACCACCTGGTTAAAAGCGAACTGTTAGATTTCTAAATGTAATTCGTTTCAATCGCATTCACAAATTTTGAAGCTTGAACAGTTTTACTATATAAAAATCAATAAAAATTGATTTTTTATGTTTGATGGATCGGTTGGAATTTCTACGGATCGAGTTTTAAGTCTCTAAGAAAAGTCGGAACAATACAAATTTTCTCATTTCTACTTGAAAGGAAATTTACAGAACGAAAGTATTCAAAACGTTAAGCAATTTTCAGATTTTAAACATTTTAACGGACTCTTAAAATAACAGAAGTCTTTCTGCGAAGGAGTGTTATAAGCATATCATACACTGGCTTATTGGAGAATGTTGATACGACTCTCCACAATCTATATTAAGTTCCCAATAAAGTGATACTTGGAAAGCATTACTCCGTATCAGACCCAACTCAACCGATATATGTCAAAAATCTAGTCTCGCGTAACTCGATTATTGACAGAACTTTGAAAAGACACATGTTTGTTCATCTTCTCATAGTTAAAAAAGTCGGTAATCATTAATGATTGGGTACAAAGATTATGCCCACAAAGGTCCAAGATGAAATTGTTTTTGAATATAAATGGGTAATACTTACCTTGAAATAGAATGCATTTATCTTTGGCGATCTTCTCATGGTGGAGATTCTGCATTTGCTAATTATTTTTCAAGGAAACAATCAATAAGTGTGTCCATCATCAAAAAAAGATATATTTCGATTAAGCTTCTCTATTAGTGTGTTTCCAAGTTCATCGGAATGATTTCATTTCAATTCCAATTTAGAATTTGCCGCCATCTATTTTATTATCGGTACCAACAAAAAAAAATATCTCCGAGAGATATTGAATTCGGAATATTTCCGTGTATAGTAAACTTTATTGATCCCTCTATTTCAACATTTCGAACAAACCATATCTCATCGAGAGAGTTTGAGCCGAAATCAGATTACAAGTTTAAAGTAGGACAGATCAGTGGTGTCATGTAGAATCTGCAAGATGAAACTTGTCTTATAGACACTCCAAGGAGAAAATCAATAAGATTGTTCATCTCTTCGAAGAAATATAATATTTTAATAATTTCTTCTTTTAACTTCGAGGGTTATTGGAATGATTCTATTTAAAATCCAGTTTAGGATGTCTCGCCAACTTTTTTAGTCCTCTATATATTGATTTTGATTTTACGCACTAGTGGATCCTCTCTTCCAGAGAATTTTTCACTTCATCATGTCCTTAAACTGTCAAACCTAACAACAGATATAATTTCACCAATTTCTGGCTATCAAATTACCCGCTTCATGTAACAGTTCGGCTGTATCGTGTTGCTACTAACTAGTTGATATAGAAGTGTCTGAGTTGACAATCTTTGGTCGAGCACAATTCTGGTCGTTCCGAACTGTGGCCTGTAAACTAAGTCTAAGGATAAAGAAGTATCATATTCTAAAATGCTATAGAAAAGGCTGCTTCATATAGTCTTGAAACCGAAACTATATTTATTAATACAGACAAACATATATCAGATTATATAAATACCAACTCATTCCTATCGATGGTTTAAAACATGATTTTCTAATTCGCTAGACTGGACTTTAAGTTTTGCATACTTCACACATATAAAGGGCAGCTTCTCTCTCATAATTATGAACAGAGAGGAACTTCCTACGTTATCTGAAGTAGGTGAGGCATTCGGTGGACTGGACAGTTATCTGCATTTAGTAGAAAGCAGTTTAGACTTCTGGTGTCTATAATAACTGGACACTCTGTTCTGGGAGCCCATGTGGGAAGGATGTGTCTTGCACATAACGGCTTCTCTCCCAGTTGTAGTAACAAACTAGAGGAAGATGTAGTTTTTCACTTTGACACTGTCTTTCACTTAGAGAACTTAAAAACACCGTGTTTGGATCTTTGTACTTTCTTTCCTTTCAGGTACTGGCTTGTTTGAAGAAGCTATAATGCAGTCCGCTTAGTAGCAGTTGACTGTTCTTAAGGTAACACAATGTGTACAGATGCATATGGACTCAAGTAAAATGTTAGCAGGACACTGCCCTTGGAACTAAATAAAATTAATTGAAAATTTTTACTGCTTCATTTACACCAATACAAATGTATAGAAGTGTAGTTGTGGATCAGTAGGTTCTGCTAAATGTTGAGATACTGAAAACGATGATATGCCAATAGCTTTCTACCGAAATATAGTGAATAACATCTTTGTTTTTAACTAACAAATTTATAGAGCAGACAGGGGGCGCAAGTTTTCTCATTTCTAGAGATCCACTTAACAGAAACTGGGCAGGATTCTCCCGACATATGAAAGAAATCTCAAAACATAATGAATTCAACTAACAAGTGATAGTGATTTGATAAGAGTTGCATGGTCTCCTTGTCGTCAGTGTCGAAGTCACCATTTTTGATTGTGCAAAAAACTGTTCACAAGTTTTTTGAGTTGGTTTATGTTGTTTCGCAAGCTTCACCCTCTGCAGTTCCAAAAACTTTAATTTCTCTATGATTTTTACTTTTTTTTTAATTTAATTTTGATATTTTGCGTTGGGCTCGGGAAATGGAACTCGTAAAAATAAAATACGAAAGAAAAAACAATACGAATATTTAACTATTTGTTGCTGCTACTTATTGTTGCTACATATAAGTATTTTTTGCAACATTGTTGTTGTTAAAGGTTCAACAAGTTCAGTAACCTCAATTTGTTGTTCGTTTTTTATTCGTTTCATGTTTGTGCGAACACACAAATGTGTGTTGGACTTTTATAGTCAGTCGAATCATTTGGTCAGTCTGTCAGTTATACTTTCTACAAACATTGTTTATTTTATTTTATTTGTTTTTTATTTTATTTTATGTTTTTTTATTTTTGTTTGGTTTGTTTTACCATTTTAGTGTTTTTACTATTTTTGTTGTTGTCATTGTTGTTGTTGTAGTTAAGTTTTGAACTAAAAAGTGTCGTTGCATTTTAATGCATTTTGAATGTATACACACATACATATGTATGTATGTATGTATGTATGTATGTATGTATGTATGTATGTATGTATGTATATATGTATGTGCATGTATGCATGTACATGTATGTCACATGTTCCAAATATGTTGCAGACATGTTGTTCTTAATATTTCATGTAAATTAGACCTTCAAACTAAATTTGAAATATAAAATTAACAATGACCGAAGGACCATTACCACAAGCTGTGCTTAAATGACAAGTCAATATGTTTGTACTTAAGATAGGTTAAGTTGAGTTCTCATTGTTCTTTAAGAGCTTGCAAATTGCGTTTTCACTTGTCCATAAAATTTCTATGATCAGAGTTTCAAATTTATCTAATGAAGTTGAGTTGTAATACATTCAAAACCAGAGAAATTTCGTTCCCAATAAATTGAAGCAGTCGGGATTTGAGTTTCGCAAAAGAAGTAATTTTTACACTGTATATGATGAATAATGCACTACGTTAACCTCAATGCAAAAAGTCATGGGTAAAGGCCCGGTTATCAGCCAAATCAATGGCGAACCCAATTATCTTCGACGAAAAGGTAATACTCGATATTTGATGTGATTAGAATTATGTTCGGAATTATGGTCTATTAAAATCGGGTCTGACAAATAATTGTCTTCTCAATACCGAAACTAATTGAGTTGTTTGAAGAAAGCAATTAACGAAAAATTAATGTTTATAAAATTTCGCCAATTATCAAGCCATAATATTCCATCAGGACAATGCTCAATGACATATTGCCAGACCGATCTTAAGCGATTTGGAAAATAGTGCATGGGAAGCTTAGGCTATGACTAACATTCAATGTTGTATTGACATCAGTGGTAATCGTAGGGTTTTCAATCACGATGATCAGTCAAAGTTCATGGCTCTACTGTTACATTAACTCTGGAGAGGGAGCTGTATACTGCACTGTATTGTGTGTTATAAAGCCGATGTCTTTACCGCTGCTTCTGGTGCGGTCTTTTCAAAGAACATTTTATCCTTTACAACTATATAGACTGGAATTGCTCTTCTGATTTGCCTCCTGAACCAAAGTGACTACGATATTTCTACAGTTGAACTATAACATTGATATCACCTCAAATATGTGGAGTGTAATCACCGGTGTAAACGTTAATTTATGAGGTGGCTATTGTTGTTGTTGCTTACAGTGTTGTGATTGCTGTTTAGAAGGTGGTGATGTTGATTTATAATACTCAGAATGACCTTTGTTCCCGTTGGTAGCATGGAGCTTGTGTTCCGACCATTTCCTTTGTTGATATAACTCTTTACAATTGACATGATTTCATGCGTTTAGTTTATTGACATTTTTCTGAAGCAGACACCAATGTTGTGTATTCTGGACTACTACGTCAGTCACAAAGAGTTAAACCGGTAAAGTTCCTAAGGTGATACTGAGCATATACATGGTTCGGGATTTCTTTCAACTCAACAGCACAGACCACTCATATGCGAAACAGCTGTAACAAAATGTGCTGCGCCGGCGTTATGACAACCTGACATTATAGCCCTTGGTTGATGAATCATTTCGGTACGAAGCATCGCATAGCTTTATTCGTTACCGTTTTAAGGGGTTTTATACATTGACCATTTTCTTTTAACTTTAAGTTAAGTTCTTGATTGCGATTCGGTAGCCCCTCCTTCCTATATGAAGGTAGGTCGCAACTCAACAACCCATCGATTAATGTTGTTGTCTGTGGATTTCTCGTACTTGTGTAATAACCTGGCAATATGAGTGCTTGAAGCGCCGAAATTATTGCATTAGACAAAGACTTCATATTTTCTCTCGTATATATGTATGAGTGTCTCTGACATGAACTTTAAAATTTTCAATTTTTCTTAAGCGAAATTTCTTTCAAATTAAAAATATAATAACTGTTTTTCTAATTAATTGCCGCCTAAATCAACTCTCAGTCCATAAATCATACAAATTGCACAGTCGCTATCAAAACACTGTCCCCCTGGCAACAAATAGTTTTATATTATTTTTTTCTTCATTTTCGTTTTATTAAAATTTTATACAATTTTCGCATGTGAATTACAAAACAATACAAATTGTAGATTGTGGATCTCCCCCCCCCTTTTTCCCATTGATAATAATACAAGTTTAGAAAATTGACTCAATATATGTGGATGTATGAATGGATGGATGGATGTACCTTGTGCTCTACAATTTAAAAAATTTTACTGGTTTTTATATTTATAAATGACAGTGTGTGTGTGTGTGTATTCAATTAACTTTTGGGAGGCATGAATTTTCGCTTATAATACAATTTGAAAGATATAGAAATATAAAAATTAAAACAAAAAAAGATTTTTGAAATAATAAGGGGATTCCATGGAATTGAAAAGGGGGACTCTTTAGAAAGATCTTTTTTTCAAATCCAAATTGTTTGAGGATTTCAAAAATATAAGGATTCTTAAAGTTGTAATGTCAATTGAAATATCTCTGTTGAGTTCCATGGCCCTTAAAGGATCAATGAGTTCTTATTTTTTCACATTATTTTTATTGGATGTTTTGCGGAAACAATTTATAAAACTTTAAAGTCGATCAATATAATATGGGAAGTTTTGACTCTGTACTGCTTTATAATCCAGATCATGGCCTTTCTTACTACCATTTACTTCGATCCAGGCTAAATGCTCTTACTGAAAAATACTTCATTTCACTCATTTATATTTTACTTCAAATCCGGATCATTTTTTTTGTTGGGAAAATATCAAACATTCTGAAATTCACAAATTTCAAAAGATGTTGGAAACAATAAGCGGATTCCATGGAATTGAAAAGGGGAACTCTTTGGTGAGAACCAGCATTATTTTGTAATATTTTTTGCAAATCCAAATTGTTTTAGGACTTCAAAAATATAATGAATCCTAAAATTCTTATGGCAAACGCTGCATTTAAATTTATTTTAATCTATCTGATGATGTTCGGAATTTTCATTGGTTAAGGATAATGAAAGTTTTTTATATCACAACTTGATATCTATCGCCCCTATAGTTTTGTAGATCACAACTTGAACTTTCGTAACAATCACTGAAGACATCTTACGGATGAATCACTAAATTATCTTGTGAAGAGCTTTCACCAGAATGAAAGCTTCTCATTGATTCAGTTATAACTGCGTTGATAATCTTTGGTCGATTGGGTCGTTCCGGAACGTAGATCCAAATGCCGTCGTCGATTGTTTTGTTTGGTTGGGTGTTTATCTTCTCTACTCTCTATCTCTATTTCTCTTTTGAAATAGAGCCAAATGACATTCCATCGTTTCGTTTCGTTTTAGGAAATTCTGAAACTGAGGTGAGTTGTTTATCCTCATCCCTTTGAAGTTATACGTTCTAAAATGTTTCTTTTAGTTCTAAAATTACATTCCAAGTGAAATTTCAAATCAAACTTTTCATTAAATGGAAGTTTTGTGATTTTTATAAAGTTTATTTTAAAAAAATCATCATGTTAGAATGAAGAAAGCTTTAACCTCTGACAATTGAGACGTAACGAACTGTATGCGTTTGACCCCAAAACAATATAATGTTATAGAAGAACTAAATCGAAATAATTGTGACGAAAAAATTATCTAGAATTTCTTTTTAATTTTTTCATTTTGTACTCTTTTAACAATGGTCCAGCCAAAAAAACCACGATGTGAGTTATATGGGCTCAAAATAATCAGTAGAATTTAGTTGTTAAGTATGGATGTAAATTCAATAAAGATCGGTGTATAATTTTCAATCTTATTTCAATTTCTTTAATTATTTTTGTATTTTAATTCCTCCTTATTGGTCTGCTGTAGTTAAATTCAAGGAGAAAGCTATCTTTGCCTATAAGATCATTGACCTCTATGTGTAATGTGGAGAAGAAATGCTAATTGTTCACTATATCCCGTAAAACTATACAAAGTATAGGGAGGATCGAGGAAATTAGAACTATTTTCATTTCGTCTTATAAAAAGTTTGTGTGTGTTTTTTAAGTTATGCCTGCAAGGACCATGGACCTCAACAAGGCTCGCAGTTGGTGTTTATTTTTCAGCTCGTTTTTAAGTTTATTTAATCATTTTTACATTTTAATTTCAGTAAGATTTTTGGTCTGTTGTAGCTAATTTCTAGCATAATACAGTTTCGTATCTATCATTTCTTAGAACAACGCCATCTCTGTGTAATGTAATGGTGAAGAACATTTCAAATTGTTCTTTTCCTTTCTTTCCCAGGTGGTGTGCTGACTGCACTAATTAAGTACTCTTTGGTGTTTCTTTGTTGACGTTTACCGTATTCATCCAAACTTATCATTGTCAACGGGTTTCTAAGTTGTTTTGTTTGCATAATTAATATAGGAACATAGAGCATAGAGTGATTAACCCTAAACTCACGAGCAGACTTTAACTTTTCAGTTAATTGAATTTTGTGAATGAGTTAATTTAATGTTGTATTGACATCAGTGGTAGTGGTGGGGTTTTCAATCACGATGATCAGTCAAAGTTCATGGCTCTACTCCTACATTAACTCTGGAGAGGGTGCTGTATACTGCACTGTATTGTGTGTTATAAAGTCGATGTCTTTACCGCTGCTTCTGGTGCAATCTTTTCAAAAAACGTTGTTTGCAAGGAAAATGAAGACAAATTTTGACAATTTTTGTTTGCAGTAGGATTCGAACCTGGGATGCTAGACATACTTGTTTGGAAGACAAGCAGTATAACCACTAAACCAAGTGATTTTTTTTTTTTTGATTTCTGCCTCTTCTGAAAAATGTAAGAGAATTTTCCAAAGAAGTAGATGTTTCCATTGAAGGAAAAAGAAAATTTATGTTTATGACAATAGAAACAATCAGTAATACAGACCAAAACTGGTCCATTGTTTTCATTGTGTAGTTAGGGAATCAGTCTATTCAAAACCTTGTCCCTGATTTGAATGCTAAATTTTATTTAATTTTAATAAAACATTTTTAAAAGTTATTTTTCTCTTACAACTTTAAAAACTCTTAAGAAGTTTTTTTTTTAAATTTCTTAAAAACAAAATGTTGAACACCTCTAATGTTTATGCATCCATATGTGTGTATTTGTATTCATAATAACCTGTTGTTGCTAACTTCAAATAACAATAACAATAAAAAAAAGTAAATAATAATATTGCATATGCACACACATGTGTATATACACATGCAAACATACACACATATGTTTGTAAGTGTATTAATTTTCGTGCATGTAATGAGAAAAACGGTTTTATTGCAAACAAACGAAAATTAACAAATGTTGTTGTCATGCAGTTTTTTTTTATTTTATTATTTTCTGAAAATTTATAAATGAAAAATACGAGAGCAAAAAACTTGTATGTGTAAATCAGAAGCTTAAATGAGTTTATTGATAACAGAATCAAAAAAATGTGGACTTTAAAAAATGTTTTAAAATAATTTATGGACGTTGAAGTGACACACACACACATGTTTTCTAGAGTATGCTGATGGCTTTTGTATCCCAGCAGGATATAGAAGATTAAGGAGACAATCTAAGGGCGAGACCCCACATTCCACAGAAGCAAAACTAATTAATTATGTTTTTAAAAATGTTTTGACAACACTGAATAAAAACTGGAAAACCGGGAGGAAATAATTTAAGCATACTGAAGATCCAAGTGTAGGTAGATTAGCTCAGTACGGTCAGGGCCATTAAGACTAGGTTTTAAGAGCAACTAAAACTATGTTCACCATTTAAATAGTTCATTGGAACATAATCTAGTTTGACTCTTGGAATATCACATTGGCACTAATGGTGCGTTGTAAGGGCAGAACTTACTCATTCTCAGTAGTGTGGTGGTGAATAACAATGAAAAATGAATTTAACTTTTAAATTACCCAAGTTCTAAAGAAGTGTATTGAATCAAAACTTTTCGGCACAAGTGAGCTGAACTATAGTTGTCAATTTAAGCACAGCTGCCTCTGAATCATACTACAGGATGTGCAATATAGAAATTAGTAACGAAATAAAGAAGACAACGAAAATCTTCATCTAATCATCAAGGGCAACGTTAAAATTATGACTTTTCCGTTACTCAAACGATGATCTGGGCTTTACTATTCAGGAATAAAAAGCCTAAGGCTTACGCGAACATAATTGAGGTTTTTCGGGTTGATATCGGAAAACGAAGGTAGTAATAATAGTTAGATAACTTTATAGAATAAAATCTAGAGTTTATTGATATTGAAGAGAAGTTACCAGGATAACATAATGATTGTCCTTGAGGGTTACTTACACGTACATTTCAAATTATGGTAACAAATATAGGTCATGTATTGAGGGTAGTGAAAAGGCTGTATGTACACTTCTGTCGTCAGTGTCCAGCATTTGAAATTTCGTGATTCCAAAATTTCACTGAGGAGTCTTCAATAGGTTTTGGAAAATATTTGGAAAACTATGTGTCATGGAGTGGAATTGTGTCCCCCTCTTTCTCTCTTTTATTAAATGTCTATCAAACCAGTTTAGTACTAAGTCTAGATAATTGTTTTAGTGATGAATTATGATGCTCTAGTGTGGACTTCGTCGCTAAGTGATAGACAGTGGAAAAATATCCGAAGTAGTCAATATGTAGTCTTAAGAAACTTCAAAGTCTCTAAATGTCCTTAAGCGAACATAAGGTAAAGGAACATAATGAAATGCTTATAAAGCAGTTCCTTCTAGGATGCCATCGAAGAATTCATCCCAAGTTCAATTTTACACATTGGAGTAATTGTCTACGTTCACTGAGACGCTACAAAGTCCTTGAATTTACGTTACCGTATGAATATTGTGCTTGGAGTGCGACCTCTGCTCAGATAATGAATGCCATTTGCGCGGTTTACAAGAGTAGATCTGGCACAACTGAGATCAGGATGGAGCAATTAGCCTATGCCTTTTGGTCTCACTATTACGATGGTGATGGTAAAAAAGAAGGTAATAATATAAGTTTGGCGCACTCTGACATTTGGTGCATGTTACTAACCATTGTCCTTGATCTTGAAGTGTTGAACGTTTCCAGATGTCCCTCGTTCGTCTACTGCTTCTTGGATCTTGAGTATTCAACTCTATTTTGTATTATTGGGTTCCTAGTTGGCAATGTTCCTAGAGATCCATGTTGGTGTTGTTAATAGTCCAGGATATTGCAACCATAATAGTTTTACTTTCGTATTTTGAATATTTTTAAGATTCTTTATAGCGATTGTAGTCGTCCGAATGCTGCTCTTGCTTTATTGAGCTTGTTATCTAGGTCTTTGTCTGCGCTACTAGTTATAGACACTATATTATCCAGATAGCAGAAGCTGTTTACGTATACGACTGGTTGGCCTTGTATCATAAAGTTATCTGTGCTTTTGGTGTTTTTTCTCATGTCTTCTGATGACTTAAGTCCAACATTGTATCCCAAAGACTTCTAATTTTTTCTTGCATTGTATATTTCAAATCCTCGAGTTGATGTTAGAGACTCCATGTAATTGATATGCTGGTATTTAAGTTGATTTTAATATCTCTGATTTTCTAAATTCCAACATTACGAGCTGGATATCTTGTACGAAACTAGGAAAATTTCATCCGCATAATCCAAATCTTAGAGTTATCGTGCGACAATTATAATCCATTATAATGATGAAAAGCCTTGGTAATAGCTTGTTTTACACCAGCATTTATTTGAAATGGTTGACTGATATTGAGGTTGTGATAAACTGAGAGTTCTACACCTTCTTTGAAAGCTTTAATAAGTGGAGAGATACTATTCCCTGAAAGGAAATTTAAAGTTTACAAAAAATATTTTCCAAATTATCCAACATTGTGGCTCAAATTTAAAATTTGGTCAAGAGTATAAAAATATCTTAAAGTTGTCATTATCCAATTAATTTAATTGATTGTCATCATAATGACATTTCGATATAATCAATATTTTATTCTTTTTATTTCTTCATCACTTATTATTATTTCTATTATTTCTCTTTATAATTCTTGAAAATAAAATAAATATTTTATAAATTTCTTTCCATTTATTTTTCATTCTATCAAACATCAAAATATTATCAATATTTATTTTTAATTTATGACAGAAATAAATCCATCAAATTTTTTGTTGTCAACTTTACAAATTATCATAATCATTATCATAATCATTATCATTATCATTATTATAACTTTATCAATTTTATTTGTTATTTGTTGGTGAGCGAGTTAGTTCGAGAGTGAGATACGTTCAATCATTTTATGGGTTAAAAACATTGTTGCCAGATAAATTTGGACAAATTTACTTTTCGAAATCGTCATCATAATAAATGACTTAAAAATAGGGTTTCAGCACGGGAAAACATTCCCAAGAGATTCATATTTGTAAATCCCAGGAAATTTCTATCGGTTATTTTTGGGAAAATAACTTTCATTACATTATTATACCGTCCACCATCACAAGTGTTGAGGAGGATTAACTAACTGTGTCATTCCGTTTGTAACGTCAAAAAGGAATCGTCTAAGAGCCCTTTAAGTAAATCAAATCAAAACAAGAGTCGATTTAGCTATAAAAATCTCTCTGTCTGTTATTGATACGCTGACATCGTCAATAATTGATGTACCTCAATGAACTTTGTTATTTCTAAATCGCTTGAGTAGAGAAAATGTAATAGACCGATATCTGAGGAAAGTGTAACGCACTATAATTTTTTAGGATAGGGCATGGCAGGGGTATCCCCCATATAACCGAAACATCTGATATCATATATATATTTTTTTCAACAAATAAAGGAAATCTCACGATATTTGACACATGAATACTGTTGTAATAACAAAATATTATATTCTACAGAAGTCTAGAATAGAGCACGACGAAGTGGGGGATATAAATATCGCATATTTTTATAACTTTTATAGCAATTTCCTGAAATTGGACAAGTAGTTAAAGCCTTAAAAAATAGTAAAGTCTAATAAAATTTTGGATATACTACGGGGGTAGTGGCAGTCCCCTTAAACATAAAATTTTAAAATCGCATATCTCTTAAACTGTAATTATTGGATTATTTTTGGATAATTTAGGGAAGAGTGTAACGGAATAGCAAACAGAATTTAAAATATGTTCCTTTAAGTTCTTAATCCATCGTGGTGATGGGAATTAGCCGAATATAGCATTCTTACTTGCTTCAATATAATTTAAGTGTTTTTCATTGGAAAACAATTAAAAATATTTCGTTTTATGGAAAAAATGAAATTTTAATTTATTCCCGGGAGTGACAATCTTTTATAGAAATTCATGGGAACAGAAAAAGTCCGGGAAAAGACAAACAGTTAAGGCTTTAGAAACATGATCCGAAATAATTTCAGAAATGACTTTCATACGGTTTTTAATTCTTATAAATGGCTTATTGAGGGATCTTTATAAACACATTGAATATTCTCTCCAAAACTTCCTGAGGGAACGACATGATACAGTACAATTCAAACGATTTTGAAATTTCATCCGCATAATCCAAATCTTAGAGTTATCGTGAGACAATTATAATCCATTATAATGATGAAAAGCTTTGGCAATAGCTTGTTTTACACCAGCATTTATTTGAAATGGTTGACTGATATTGAAGTTCTTATAAACAGAGAGTTCTACACCCTCTTTGAAAGCTTTAATAAGTGGAGAGATACTATTCCCTGAAAAGAAATTTAAAGTTCACAAAAAAATATTTCCCAAATTATCCAACATTGTGGCTCAAATTTAAAATTTGGTCGAGAGTATAAAAATATCTTAAAGTTGCCATTATCCGATTTATACTCATATTATTGTCATCATAATGACATTTCGATATAATCAATATTTGATTCTTTTATATTGTTCATCACTTAGATTTATCATCAAAATGACGAAAAATCATCAGATCTGGCAACAGTGGTTTAAAAATTCTATTTACGATAAATAACGAACGACCTTGCATTAGAGTATAATATTTCTAGAAATATTTATTATGCTCTTCTATCTCGAGTTTCTCGAGTCTGTTAAATTTTTAAATAGAAATAATATTAAATTTCATTTTAATAAAATTTTTTCTTTATAATAAAATTATTATTGTTTTTATTTTTTTAATTTATTTGTGGCTTTTGTTTCTGTGTTGCCAACTGTTTATTATTTAGTGTTTTTTTATGATCTTAATTTCACACGATATTTATTTAATTATAAGATTGGATGAACAAAAAATAGAAATAGAAATCAAATAAAATTTTTTTAATTGATTTAACAGATTGTTAAGCAGAGAACAAATAAAGAATTGTATTGGGTATACAAGTTAATATTTGGCTAACATATAACATAGGTTTAACATCGGCCACTGTAATAAAGTATACGATTCACATCAAAAGGTTTTTTTGCCTATAAAGATGCTTTGCATTATCCCATGTATATATGTAATTACATCGGGTTTAAAAGTAACCTATGTTAAGCCACTGTTAAGTTAGGCTCTAAAAACAGCTTCACGATCAATTACTGAAACCCTGCTCCGAAATGAAATGCTAAAAGATGGCATTCGAAGCTTTCTGTCCAACGTAAAAAGAACTCGCATTATCAAATCTAAAAACGAATCACTTCTCTTTTTTTTGGAAAGTATTGGTATACGTCGTCACGGCATAATTCCCCAAGATATAACTTTACGGAATTTTTTTGATTTGGAGGGGTTATTTTTTCATGAGCATGGGGGAGGGGCTTATTTGATTAACATTTTATAATGCGAATGAAATTATTCAAAATGAATTTAAAACTCATCAATGTGAAATATTTTTTTGTGCAACCGGCCTTCGGCAGCACTCAAGGACTTTTACCTTTTTAATTACTGCAAAGGAGGAAGTTCCTTAGTCTAGCCGAAATACTGCCATACAGGGCTTTATCGACGAATATCGACGACACCAAAGAATTCTTTGTATTTGGTAGGATCAGAATGATGTTTTGTATTATGATTGGTTGAAATTGGTTCACACAATCACAGGGGACTTGATTAATTTCAAAAGAACTATCATCGTAAAAGGACCCGAACATTCTTCCAGACATAAGGCCTGTCTGAAAGAATGATGGCATTGTAATGCTTTGCAGAAGGGTAATTTACATTGAAATTAGATCAAATAATCTGAGGGAATGATCTAAGATCAATCAACAAAAAATCGACTAGAATATTTCCCCGGACCCGATAACATAAATTTCCATTATGACAACGCTCGACCTCATGTTTCTAAACCTGTCAAAAACACTTTGTATATCAATGGGAGAAAATGTTTGCGACGTGTGAAAAATTAGCAGAGTGTTTTGTATTATGAATGTTTGACATCGGGTCACATGGGATCAGCATCCAACAGAATTGATGCAATAAATGAGAGTAATCAACGTACAACGTCCATAATATTCTTCCATATACGAATTCATGAGTTTTAAGGTTCGCTTTACAGCCCAAACTGCCATTTGTTTCGAACAAGAAGTTGTTTGTCTCTTGAAAGCATATTCTAAAAGGCGCTTGAACACTTCCGAGAGATGTAAAAACAATTTTGTAAACCAGACAAACCAGTCTAAAAGAGCACTGAAGCTAAATATCCATTATGCTAAGAGAATGCTTTGTATTTGTTGGAACTGGAAGTTTATCTCGTATTGTGAGCTGCTGAATTCATTTCTGGCGATCCTTTGACTTCTTTGAGTATCAGTATATTCGACCAAACTTGTGGCTGAAATCATTTCACATTTTGCAAAAGCATTGAAGAACTATTTGGAACTATTGAGTGTAAAGTTTTGGCTCAACCGCCTAATGATTTAGTCCTTACTATAATATGCTATCAAGTGTAGGTATTTTTGGAAGCCTTTTAAATTCTGAAGCAAAGTTTGCTTTACGAAAAAAGTGCTCTGTATTTGGTGAATTAGAATAATATTTTAATTTCAAGCTATTGTAACTGGATCAGACAATTGTAGGGAAACTTTATGGAAGGCGATTGATTACTTTGAAGAAATCAATCAACACAAAAAGGACCACAAACAAGGCAACAATTTTCCGTGAAAGCAAAACTTGGAAACATGTTATTTGAGGTGGATGGAAAGTTTTTGCTCAGCCCATGCTTTGATTCTATTAAGTTTAATTTATTGCGATTGATACATAAAGTCCTTGTTGGAATTCCTTTCAAAGCAGGTTATCGGAAATGGGTTTTATTGTTTTTTGCCTTAAAACTGCATCACTTCTTTTAACTTAAATAACTTGAAATTCATATGCTACCAAAAAGATGGGGAAAAAAGTACTGGGTAACGATGGACAATATTTTGGACAGTGTATTAATTTTAAATAAAAAAATCGACATTATTTATTTGTATACCCAATAATAATTTAGCTCAATAAATGTTGTAAATTATTGTTAATTTAATGCGATATTTTTCTTACACTTTTCATTTCAGATTTCTATTAAAAAGATCCTTCAAGGCTTCAAAAGGGAAAATATATATCGTCAAAGTCAATTGAAAGTTGGATGATATATAAAAGGTATGTTTGTTTATATCAATATTTTTTTATTATCTATGAAATACTCCTGAGTCTACATCAGTCTGAAGTATTGAAAATTTAACACTCCGATTTCAAATTTATGCATTTTAAAGGGAATTTTTTCTGGAGGGTCATATGAGAATTAGTAAATATTATGTACCGAACCATGTTTAATTTCGCAGAGCGGTTTAAGGTTATATATATCTTTAAATATTTTTACAATATCAACCTTTTTATGCGATTTATAAGTTTGACATTTGATATTTGTAAGGGTGGTTGTATGGGATTTATGAGAAATATTGGACCGATCCTTGAATAATTTGGCACATCGTTTTTGGAATGTAATAAGACTTACTTTCGCAAAATTTACGAAATTTAGGAATTTAATGTACTAAAAGCACCATTTCAAGGGGACATTTGTATGGGACCTATAAAAAATAAAAGAAAAAGGCATCTTCATTGGACCAAAATAATAGTATGTGAACTTTAACCCAAAATAATACTTTGCGAACAAGTTTTACATAGACAGCCAGCCGGACATGTTTAAATCGTCCCAGGAAGTGATTCTGAGTCGAACGGTGTTCCCCACCACCTATGATGGTGTAGGGTAAAAAAATCCAAAAACAAAATTCCGTTATCAATCTATATTGAATGACCAGTAGGAAAATTATAGCAAAAATCTATGTTTCCTTTTATACCATCCACAATCACGAATGAGGTCATAGAGGGCTTTAGAGATAATCGCATGATGTTCAATTGTTGTACAACGAAGATTTCACTTTCACTTTAACTTTCATTTCTTTCATTCATAACCGATTTGTTAAAATATGCATACAATTTTCCCGATTAATAAGTTTAAAATCCAAAAGCAGTAACGGTTCCAAAAGCAGTAACAGTTCCAAAAGCTTTATATCCATAGTTGAAGTCACGTGTCATTTGTTATTCGATTTATCTTTATTTTACTTGGATGAAAAAAAATAAAAAGACAAAGTTATAAGAGGGGTCATTAAAAGATATCAGTATTCCGTAGTTAAAAGTCGAGTGAAGAGGTTTATTCAGTGCTCAAAAAATGTGCAAAATGGAAGATTGACAAAAAAGAAGAAAGATTCCTGATTTCGTAGATTTTAAGATCTTTTTATAAGAAGCGACCGGCAGTGACATAGGAAGTGTTAGAACGTTCCAATGTCTTACCTCCCCATATAAGTTGTCATCGGTAACTGAAGAGTGAAGTTTCCTTTTAAGTCCAACAACACTTTGCTTAGTTTTATTTCACTCAGGTAAGGAATATTCATTCACATCCATCTGAACCCGATCAATGATGGAATACATTGCCATCAATGTCTGTAGAATCTTACATTCATTCATTCTTCGCACAGTGTGTCCTAATCGATTTTTTTGGAAAAAATTCGGTAACTATCGAACTGAAGTTTCTGAGTTGATTTAGAGGAACATAAATCGCAATAAATTTATGATTTGAGATAGAAAACTTTATGTAAATGTCTTTGGCCTATGAATGTTATGGTTATCTCTTATAGTTTCCGAGATTTTGAACTCGAAATAAATGTTTAACCGATTTTACCCAAGTTTGAATAGGGCTAGTGGGCATGTCTCTGCCCACTCATAAAGCATAAAACAAAAAATAGTTTTATAAGCGAATAAATATTGCCACCCTTTTGTAAAATATTGAACTTGAACATATCAAGAAGAAAGTCGAATCTGCATAACTTTTTATAATCATTTGAAATAAAACGGAAATGTTTCCCTAGAAAGCGTTTAGAGTTTAAGTTAAGAATTCAAAATTAATAGATCAAACGAAAGGTGATGCCATATTGATATCTTACAGACACCATGGTTATGTTCTGTGTATTTTAAAATGGTGTTTTGTATGTAACTTAGAGGCTCTGAACTTCTTTCGTCATGAAGAGTTTTGGAAAGTTTTTATTCAACCATCTTGCAGCCCAGACTTAAATTCTTACTCACATATGTTTCAATTAATACAGATCGCCATTTCTAGAATACACTTCACTTCACTTCAGAACTGGGCATCAGAAATTTTATTGAATATTATATCGATATCTATTTGGTATATCGATAACCTAATTAAAGAAACAGTTCTTAAAATAGAGTTTAGGAAAATTGTAGTACCGTTCAATATAAAATTTGTGTAAATCTCTAGATCTGTAATATAGAGAGAGTATTGAAAATCGGCCATATAACTGTTATTTATACAGTTTGTTCTGAAAAAAGGTATTTAAGATTTGGCATAGTTCCATATAGTATTTTTTACATACGCATTATGGGGTCAGAGATAGTGGGTGCGAACGGGATTCTTTTTTTTAAATCTCGTGATTCGAGATTTTAAAAATCAAAACCTCGGGATCCCGGGATTTTTCGGTATTTTTCAAAATTTGGGAATTTTCTATCTTCAAAAAATCTATTTTACTATTGGAAAAATCTAACACCGGAACGAAATGGATTAATAATTATCCAAATTCTATTAATATATTTTTCAAAATGGAGTTAAGTTTTGTATATTTATGAGAATAAATTAAACTTAATTCAGGTTTTCCCGAAAAATTCGGTTTTTTTTAATCCCGTAAAATCCCGGGAATATTTTTTTTCAAATCTCGGAATTTTTTAATCTCGAAAAATCCTGGGATGCATTTTTTTCAAATCCCGGGAATCGGAAATTGTGAATCCCAAAAACTGCCCCGTAAAATTCCAGGATTTTCGGTATTGGGATTACGGGATTTATATCTCTAATCTGTGATGACTTCTTTTTAGCGTTACATACAAAATGACAAAGCTAATATGCCATCTCCACCACATGTAGTGGAATAGAGAATATAAAAAACAAATAAAACGATTAAATTGCAGAAAGAAAAAACATAAATAAATTTATAAACAATTTTTGTTTTTAGTGAAACAACATTGTAATCAAATTAAATAAAATAAAATTAAACAAAACCATGTGTGGTCTTTCTGTCATCAATTAATTCAATTAAATTACAGAACTAAACAAAAAAATATAACAGAAAACAAGGAACCCACTTGTAAAGTGCTCAAGTGTTCAACCGATTTAACCAAATGTTCGATGTATAATATTTTTTTTGTTGAAAGGGGGAGAGCAAAAAAAAATGATTATTACAAAAACACTTGATATATATTTTAATGAAAGAAGTTTAATTAAATTGTGTTTAGTTGATTTGAACATTAATGTCTTTTAACTTCAGCACGAATGATGTAAAAATTGTTTAGTTTTTCATTTTCAATATTTTTTATATTTTATTTTTTTATTTTATTATTTTTAAAGTGGAACATTTAAAAAAAATATTTATATATTTTTGAATAGAAGTGAACATTAGGGTGGTTCGTGATAATATAGTATAAACTATAATCGAGTCTTTAGTCCAGCTTTTTTATAATGGAAGTCAAAACCTTCAAACATTTTCAACTGGTTATTTTGGGATTTGCACTTTATTGTCTTCTTTCTTTCTTTCTTTCTTTCTTCTGTATCTCTTCTTCTAAATCTAACGTCAGATTCACAAGGCAGAACAAACCAGTTAATAGAATTCCAGGTACCTATTAATTAAACAATCACGCTTACCTTGGCCCTCTTAAAACTGGGGCATCTAAATACTACACTGTCAGTATCTTCCACTTCCAAACGTGTTTAAAAGTTTGGGGATTTAAAATATTCTATCTAATTTTGATAGCTCCTGTAACCTGCGTGATCTGAAAGAAACTGAGTAAATTGATCATTTATTTCCCCAATTCCAAGTTCAATACACGTTTCTAAATCCGGACTTACTTTCTGATTGTTATATCAGTTCACGTTCTTTCCTTTCACTTCTGTTTTCCTTAGCATACGTTCTTTTATCTATTTATGTACTTAAAACTTCGTAGGCAGTCAGGTTGAAAGGAATCATACCGGAAAATACACAAGTACTCGTACTCGTGGGCGGCTCTATCGGAAAAGTGATAATACATTCTTGCGTGTTACACTCCTGTCTGCAGATTTTCATCCTAGAAACAGTACTCGTCTACTCCACTAAGTATACCATTCATGAGCCTTGAAGTTAAGCCCAAATATTTTATCGCAATATTCGACTCGATAACCTTCCTGCCATATCTCTCTGTACCTCCGCGTACTTAATAACTTCTATTTTATTATCTGTTAGTTTCAACTCTACCTTTTTCAATCAGGTATATTCAATTGCAGTACATCACGATCTACAAGAACTGATTTTTCCGATACCCCAGGAATCACTTCTTAAATGCAACGGTTTTCCCAGGTTTTAGTAGCGGACCAATTTTCGTTTCTTTCAGTTCCTCTAAAATATCCTTCTCCTGAGGCAATTATTGATCACCTCTGGATTGACCTTTAGCGCCGAAATTGTCATGTCTATTAATTGGCATTATTATTATCGAATAATTCGTGATACCTCCTCCATGGACTCTTCATTGAAGTTTTGACCTCCCAATGTGTTCTCTTCTTTGGAAGAAGGGTTCCACTATTCTTCTGGTTACGTTCGTCGCTATTGCTGCAATAAGCGTCTTCCAATGGATACAAATCGACTTAAGGCTTTAACGCTAGCTTTCCTCTATCGCTTTTAAGAGATTACGTTGATATGCCTCCTGACAATTGTTTATCACTGATCCCGGCAATCTTTTGAAATCAGTCGCCCCGCTCTTAAAAAAGCTCCTCGAAGTGTTGCTATTTTAGAGTTCCGTAATTAATTTAGATTTTTGTTATCCAATCGAATACTTTTGGCAGGCCAGCATCGCATTTTATTCTGTGCCCATTCAATTGTCCGAAATGTTCCTCCAAGAAGTTCGATTGGGTACCATATTCCTAGCGATTTAAATAGCCTTATGGTCACTGTGTACATAATGATCACTAACGTACCATTTATGACTCCTTTACAGTATTGAACTCATGAATGATAAAATTGCTATTGTGTTCGGTGAAATGTCACAACTGTAGAACTCTTACGAAACTCTTGCTGGGTTCTTTACCGACTACTCAAAGCATAGATTCCACAAGTACATATTGCCGCTTTTTAGTTTTTCCTTGAGCAATGGTGACTCCCCTAATTAATATACGCATATATTTTTTCAATATTTCTAATATTTTTGTTCTATTGGTGATGAAGAATTGAAATTAATGAAAAAAATATAAACTTGTCAAACGAAAAATATAAACTTGTCAAACGAAACTGACAGACTGTCAAAAGAAATGTAAAACACATTTGTTGATGACTTAATTATGTCACAATTACAAAAAGTTTTCAATTACACTGTATTTTTAGTCAATAATTATTATGACACAGTGTTGTCAACTTAAAATGATGATGGTGATGTAAACAACAATAAACTAATAAATATTTAGTGTGAGATTGAAAAAATATTAACATACATTTTTGTTAATACAAACGAAACCATTTAATTTACAGTTTCATTTATGCGATTGAAATTATTATTATTAATGACAAAAATATATTTTTATACTTTTAATCGCTAGTGATGCAATTTTGAAAATTTTTTGGAAACCCTCCCATTAACGTTTTTATAGACCTTTCTGTCATTTTGATCGAACCGGTAGTTCAATTCCGTTAAAAATTTTCACACTTTTGGATACTTGTTTGCTCTTCAATTCTATTTTAACAAGAGCTCAATATTTCTCCTCCGGCAACAGCTCCGGGCGGCCTGAAGGACTTGCCTTACTTAATTTAAATACCACATTATTGTTTTTGTACCACCAAAGTAACAAGATGTCAAGTCAGGCCAAAAATAAGTGGACACATTATAAAATCTTATGAATAGAAGCGATCGTTTTGTAAATACTCCTTGATGTTAATTTCCTTATTTATAGACTTATTTATAGACTGACTTCGTTTGCCGAAATTGCACATTGCTTGCCATACCAGGAAATTGGCAGAACATACGTCTCGTCATCCATTATACAGCGGGAATATTATTTTACATAACTTGACTTCAATTTCCATGTTTCGTTTTTGGGCTCTAATTTTTTTGAAGCTTTCCTGTCGGGAACTTTGAAAGCCTTGTATGTCATGTCAAATAGTCTAAGCATTAAGGTAACCGTGCTGCCTTCCTGCCATCTAAGATGGAGGTCCTTTTGAAAATGCTTTCTATTTATGGTTTTAGACACATCATGTGGACCATTCCTTCTAACTGAACCAGGGTTTCAAATAACGAATTAGTTTTCCCGGTACTGTTTAATAACACTGAAAAAAGTTTGACAGCAGACCTTTAAATGCTTTGCCAATTTTTTGTAGGACCAAGTTGGATTTTGTTGACCATTTTTCTGGTCCCACATTTTTATCCGATTAACAATATTTTTATATGTTTGACGTTTAACATAATAACTGACATGACTTCATCACCACATAGTTGGGTTCAAAGTTCAAATGCAAAACGTGTGTTAAGAATTTTTCAATCTCGCTCCTCATTTTAACAATTTAAATAAAATTCACAAAATAATACAAAATGCAGATGTTGATTTTATTTGTCTCTTTTTCTGTTCTGTATTACTTTATCATCATTTTACTAAACAGCTGTCAAGTAACTAATTGATGTCAATTAATTAATTAATTAAATTTAATTTAATTAAAATCACTATGTGGTAAACAAAAAACACATTACGAATTGTAAACACAATACGAATTGTAAAGCGCGTATTACAGAAAATACACTAGAGGATTTCCTAAATGCGTAATTTATAAAGTTACAATGAAATAAAAATAATAAAAATTTATTTATGGCAAAACAAGAAGAAGAAGAAGATACAAATTAAATGATTAGAAAATGAAATAAATTAATTTTTAATTAAATTATTTAGTGGGAAAATATGTTGGAATTGGCATCATTGGCATTTAATGGGAATTTCCATGTAATTATGCTTCTATATGGTCAGATCTTGTGTATCAGTTTTAATGGAATAAGATTCACTTCTCTTCAAAACTGGGTCACGGAAATAGTCTTCATATACTTTTTATCTCAAAACCGGTAGAGTTCTTTTGACTTGGAATTGAGAAATATGCTCCCATCATTCCTTGAAGTTGGAGTTATGCATACTTGAGTTATCATAAGATTTCCTTCTTCTCTGATTAGATCCCGTATATTGTTCTTTCTGGCATAAGTTTCACTCACCTCAGAGCAGGTTGACAGATATTAACTTGATACATTCTTTATAAGAAAATCGGTGGAGTTATTTTATCTTAGGGTAGAGAGAGATAACCAGTCTTTTCGAGTATTTTTAAATGTTGGACATAATTTTAATCCTCCAATTGCCACGAGAGACACATCGTAATTTCCTATCTTTCTGATCAGATCTGGAATAGGATTTACATGAGTGTCAGAAATTGGTCAGAAATTGATTTGATGCCATATTTACCCTAAACCCGGTAAAGTTCTTTTGGCTTGGATTCCAGAAATCTAAATTTGTGATCTCAATTCTAGAGTTGGTATAAGGGACTCCGTGTAATATCCTGGAATAAACTTCATTTGAGAGCAGGTTGTCTGAAATTGACTTGATGCATTTTTTATCTCAAAATCGATTCAGTTATTATGGCTCAAAGTCAGAAAGATGGTCTGTCTTTCCGAGTGTTCTTGTATGTCCATGGAATTATCACAATTGGAAAAATTGAGGAAATATTAGGTATTCCAGTTTGTTCTATCTGTTCCAAGAGAAACTGAAGTGGTTTGACATATTTCCGATCATATTATCGATCCATGTTATGAGAGATATAAGAGACCTAAACTTTTAAATTGAAAATAATTTAATCATGATTTATCTTCTATTTTAATCGCATTACTAAATCCATTTCACTTTTATGCTCTTAACATGAAATGTACATTTTCATTATTTTCATTCGATTGGAATTCTCTGAACAACTCATCCAAGTATTTCGTCAAGGAAATTGTTTACAACAAAATATTTCAAATATTTCGATTCCAAATTGAAAATCATGTGATCAAATTCTTCATCTGTTTCTAAATTTATACATAAACATTTGATTTTATCACGATCTATAAGTGATTACTTTTTTTTTTGTCACGATACGATTTAAATAAAATGATGCAAGTTTTTGCATAAAACAAGTCATCATCTCTCGTACACCCCTCGAAGTGAAACGCATAGAAAAAGAATTGTTGCTTTATTCACACTTGTTTGGCGAATCGCAAAAATACAAAATAAAATTCACAATTCGCAAAAACAAAATCTAAAAAAATCAAATCTCGTGAGTAAAAATTTAAAAATAGATTCTGAAAAAATTTTTCAGAATTAAACAAAAAAAAGCTATAGAACGTTGATCTTCTTTTTTGTGATTTCAAATTTAATTTCATTTAGAAATTACATAACAAATAAAATTTGTGATTTAAGTTTTTTTTTGCAGTGAACAGGTGTAAGTTTTTTGCATTTGAAGAGATTTTTTTTTTAGGTGAAGGAGTGAGATCGTAAAGATCTTAAAATATATAAATGTCAAATCGGCACTCGTTAAATATATTTTGGAACCTGTTCCGTATTCATTATATATTCTTTAGTGGTTTAATATCCGAAAGTTTCCAAAAGTCCATTCTGTAGAATTATAGGTCGCTTAACCAGATGCCTTTACAACATATGCGTCCCAAAGAACCTCGCACAAAATTCGCATTGGATTGATTCACCATTTTGACTGAAACCTCATTTTCTTTATCAAGATTGTTATTTACATCAGGTCTTGTGTCGCCATATGCTAGAAGACATAGCGAAAGCTTTATATATTAATTATCTACACGCTCCCACTACAATTGGATCTCTGTTTTGGAACGACACAGTAAGCCAAAGATTGTAGCAATCGAAAGTTTTATGCCCAAAAAAGATATACTGGATACATCCTAAATGTCAAACCTTTGCGTTCTTTATTCTCATGACTTTGAGTTCTTGACATATATCTCTAGTCCAACACAGGGTTTTAGACCTCTAAGTATGCTTAAATAGTGGACTTCTTGAGCAACAATATAATCCCCTTAATCGAAATTGTAATACCCCTTCTTTCGGAACAGAATTCTTTCCAGACCCCACCCAATGCAATATTGAAAGTCGACGATATAATTCGAAAATTTATCTAAAATAGTTGAGAGATTTTCCTACAGGATAAATAAAATTAGCGACAGTAGTGAAATGCAATGTGGCGATTGACGATTACAACCGTCTCTTTGAGTTGAGTACTTACTAACCACTCCATTCAATGAAGTCTTCATGTTGGAAGGACATCGAAACGATTTATATTTTCTGTCATTGTACAGCATTTGAAGATTTGTTCGAAGCCCCTTCGAATATATCTTTTCAGTTTGCTCTTCTCCTAAATGATCATTACAATCAAGAATACAGACCAAAGTAATTTGAAATAGTTTTGCTGACTTATCTTAATATCGACCTTCTAACGGGGACTTTGCTCCATGGACTTGAGTGTTAAAAGTGTCGTTAGACTATCAACAAATATCCTTTATTCCCTTTGAAAATAGGCCTTACATTTATGACAAGCTTTAAGACAGAGAGACAATTTCTCACTTAATAGTTTTTGATCGGTTTTGCAACATGTGGCCGAACGTTATTATGATTTAAGATCAGGGTGCTATTTCGTTAATCACTTCAATACATCTTCCCTGTAAACGTTTAACCAGATTTCAACAACTTTCTCATCACATACAAAGTATAACCTAAATACTTGGTTGCCAGGGCGAAACAATTGGATTTGTATTTATGGAGTTATCGATATGTTGTGACTGGCAACAATCTTCCTCGAGTATTACGTTCAATTTTATGCTCGAGTATTGCTTGGAGTAATGATTAAGTAATACTTTCAACTTTTTTAGCTGACCAGGAGTCACTATCTCTTCTGCTTTGAATCGTTAGTCAAGCTTTTCGGATTAGCGCGTGTTGACCTTAAGCTTCTACCAGCAATCGTTTACTTTCACCAACAATTGTTTTCAAATGCGTGAATGTTTTTAGAATTCGCCGCAAAATAAAATTGGCGATTAGTAAAAGATGCCATAAAAATTGCAAATCTATTTCAGATAAAACTCTGATGTATTACATGTGTTAAGATTTATTCCATCTCCTTCCTCTTTATATTATTTAATTTAAAAAATTTCAGAAAAGAAACTTTTGTTTTAAAATAAGATAAATTTGTTTATTTAAAAAAATAATCTGTATTTCACTAAAAATTAAAATATTTGAAGAGTTTTTATTTGACAAATAAATGTGTCATCACTGACACTTATATCATCTCTAATTTAAGTGAAGGTAGACCATTTGCCGTCGCCAGTTTATCATCGTCATTAGCTTTTTTTTAGGAAAATTTTTAAATGATTAATTTCGTTATCACCAAAAGATGAAATAAAGTTTATTTTACAACAATTAAAAAATGTTAATAACAGTGAAATGAAATATAACAGAATTAAAATAATTTTTATTAGGCCTCTTTCTTTGGTTCGAACTTCAAGCTTCTCGAATAATAATTTTTTTTTGAAACGTGTGTTTTAATTTTTTTTGTTTTGCTCAAATACTACAATTTTGGTTCATTCACTTTTTATTCCCTCCAACATCACAAGTGGTAAAGAGGGTATGTTAACTTTGTTATTCCATATGTAACGCTAAGAAGGATTCATTGTTCGTCTGTTGCTGGCACGTTCACATTCACAATAATTGATAGAGCTCAATTCGGCCTAAGTATTTGTTATAGTCCTGAGAAGTTTCCTATTTAAAACCAGCAAAATCGGTTCATTATGTTAAAAGATATAGTCTGATATCTGAGGCATCCTCTAAGTTCAAGTAACTATAAATCGGCAAATGTTATATTTAAGAAAAAACTTTTATATATTTTATATATACATCTGTGAGTATAAGTGAGAGTGTGTATGTATGAAACATCACGTATTTACTTCACACGCATTGTGATGAAGGGTATTAAAGATTCGACATAAACAATTTGCAATAGATTTAATGTTTATTATTATTAAAACATGTGTTACTTTGTTAAGCGAAAACAAATAAATAAATTTATTAAATAAATTAAAATACTTAAACAACAACAAAAATGTTATATGGAAATAATAAAAAACAAAAAAAAAAAACATATTTAAAATTAAAAATAATCAAAAAATATTTTTATTTATCTTTTTTTAAGTTAAACTAGTGAATCTTATATGATTATGTTTATTAGGTTATGTAAGAAGTATATGCGAGTGAAAATTAACGGTAATTGAAAGTTATCGATTATTGCTACAAGCTTACACGCAGAGAAATTTCATTTTGTTATTTATATACGTCACAAACATTAATATATTCGCGGTAAACATTTATTGTTATCACCAACATGTTAATTGTTGAATGTATTTTATTTTGATAACAATTTTGTTGTTGTAATAAAATTATTTGTATTAATTAAAAAAATATATATCAAATAATGTTTACATATGTTCCCAAAGGTATACATATATAGAATGAGAAATATGTTGAAATATTTCATATGAAAATATTTTTATTCATAAACAAAATAATGTGAACAAACAAATTTTTTATTACAATAACAACATATTTTATTGGGATAACAATAGAATAGTTATGGTGAAAACCATAACTATTTCTAACAATGCAAATCACAATGCAAAATCACAATGCGAATAAACAAACCGCTTGTTATAATAACAATATTTTTTATTTGGATAACAATATTTTGTTATCACCAACAATAATTATTGTTATTAATGCGGTTACAATATTTAATAACAATAGTATGTTTCTTCTCGTTTATGATAATCGCAAACACATATTTTTCTCTGCGTGTACAGTTTGCCGCAAAATTTTATGCCTAGAAGAGGCCCACTACAGACATAGTACTAGTTGGAAAGAAAGCGATACAGCGTGGAAATTCGATATAACGTCAACTTTACGGTTTTATGTCAAAAAACCGGTTAATCGATTTTTGTTTGATTTTAATAAATTTCTAGAAAAATACTTATTTAGTAAAAATTAAGAGTTGAACCAATAAAAACTTATACCGTGCAATGGCCTTTATAAGGAATGATGTAATAATGGTTCCATCATAATCAAAATTTTTATTTGTTCTTTTATTTAAATAAACATTTGTAACAAGTTACTTCAAATTATCCTTGCGCTCTGTAATTCCTTAATCGGGTGGAATATAAAAGTTTTTCTTAGTGTTTCTTTGGGTAGAACATAATGTGTCTAGATACCACGTTTTTAAAGTCCATTATTTTTCCTTTACAGAAATTCTGAATATTTAAGTGACAAGCTTAAAAGTGATTTCCATTAAAAACCGGTTAATCGACTGAAAAAAATCGACATGTTGGATAATTTGAAAATATAAAGTATTCGAAACCGGTTGGTTTTCAGAAATGCAAAAAACCGATTAAACGGTTTCCGGTTTCGGTTTTTGAATACACTAAGGGCAATGGTCGGGTAAGACCATAAATGGTGCAGACATGATAAATTTTGGACATGAAAAATTTTGTCATTAATTTTGTATTTAAAAATTTATTTAAAAATATTTTCACCATTTCACATTTATTGCAGCTTTATTTAAGGCGATTTTCGGAAGTTCGGATTATATGAGGGCTATATGGACCGATCCTAGCAAGATTTATTACATTATTTTCTAGTTGAATCTAATATTTTTTTCACATTTATTAACTTCAAAGGAATTTCCGGAAGTGGGTCTTTATAGGAGTTACTATTAGCTACTTATGACTGATAATCTTGAGATAAAATATATATTTGGATCAATACAAAAATTTATTTCTACCAAAATTAATTGAGATATTCTCATATTTGTGAGTTTTATAAATTTTAAATCCCATTCCGGTAAGATGTCGGATGTCTACTAGACCGAATATTATGTTAACATTCTGAGTCAATCGGTATTTTTTTCTTTTACATAAAAGATCGTTTGGGACCATTATACATTCATATTTTGATTTCTTCTCAATATTTATCAGCTTTATATTGATCTATTTTAAGACCTCCAACAGAAGAAGCCATCTAAAACTCAATAAATTATGTGAATTCTTGCACCAAATCAAAATCTGAGTCGATGTCGATAGGCTGATCCGTTAAAAATATGTTTACGCTTAAATTAATAAAGTTTTAGCAAATTATTCCTAAGCAGTATTTTTTATAGAAAACAGAAATATCGGTCCAATATAAAAATACTATAGAGGGAATCTGAAAGATCCTTAAAATTTTGACGAAAAACTAATAAAAAAATAATTTGATTTGAAAAGCATTTACCCACAAAAAGGAGCTATAAACGTTTTCATTTCCGTGTTTAAAATTTTCAAAATCGGACCAGAAGAAAAAAAGAAATGTATCTGATAGGTCGCAGTATTTAATAGTTTAAAAGTATTAGCTCTCATATAAACCCCCTTTCTGGAAATAGAGATTTTAGCTTATAAATCAATTCAATATAAGGTTTTCTAAATTTTCTTCAGTGTATGTAACTTATTTCGATAAATATCTGTTCATATTTAGTTATAGCTCTTATATAAGGTTCCCGGAAAAAGGTTTGTAATTTTAAAAACTGTTAAATATATAATTTAATAGAAGATCTGTTATAATTTTGGATTTGACATCTATATGTGTGGCAAATTTCGTGGATTTCGGTCCACATTTTACTATAGCACCCATATAAGGCCACTTTTCAGGTATAACTGTTTAATAATCTTAAATGTTTATATTCCATTGAAGCTCCTCACAATTTCTTTTGTAATTGACAGTAATAAATGTACCAGTTTCGTTGATATAAGATTCCTTCCCGGCAGGGAGTTTTAAGTTTATAATTAAGAGTTCTGTACAATATTTGCTTGGCATTAAAAACTCTTTCAAACTTTAGGATAACTGGTCCACACTAGAGCTTCTTTTCAGAACAGGTATGAGGGGTTAAACTCATAAAATAAAAATATTAAACAATTTTAATACAAATCCGAAACCAATAATTTTGGATCGGTGTCAACACAAAGAAAGAAAAAAATATTTCCCACAATAGAGGTCAAAGGTCGTGAAAATTTTTCTAAAATTTTAATGCCGGAGCCGAATATTGCATTCTCTGTTTTTGATTATAACCTACGCCACCGTAGGTGTTTGAGCTATTATGCGTTTGTTCTTATCGACTCAGAATCACTTCGTCTTAGAATCACTTCCTGAGTCGTTTTAGCGCTTTGAAGCAATTTTAGAAATATTTCGAATAAAATGTAGAATGTATGATCTTTTTTGGACAAACAACGAAGTTTATTTATGATGTGCGGTCCAATATTTCAGGTAGCTCTGGTAAATCGTGAGTGTAGCTCCCATGTAGAACCAATTACAAAGAGTTTAGATATAATTTTTGGATAAAATTACGTCAATTGAAGATTTATAAGAGCAACAAATATGAATATAACTTTAATGTCCGAAAATCACTTTTTCTCTTAGGGTAGGGTATCATATAGTCCGACTATTACACTCTTACATTTTCTTAGTTGACCAACTGACAAACATTTAACAAAAATTTATAAAAAAGCGACAAATTGTCTGTTAAGATTTTGTCACAGAAAATAGAAGACAGAAACAGACATTAAAATTGGCAAAACCTTATAAAATCTGAACGCGTACAATTTTTTTTGGTTTTTTGGTTTTGTTGTGATCTAGAAATTTTGATATTCACTTAGCGAAAAAAATAACACCAGATAAACAAGTATGATTAATGTAAAAAAAAAACTAAAAGTGGAATTTTTTATACATTAAAAATAGTTTATATCTCATAATATATAATTAATAGATTTCCTTATCAAATAAAAAACCATTAGCTGTTCTCGACATTTTAACTATAATCTATTCTAAACTTATCATAAGATAGTTAATTTTAAAGCAGTTAATTATAAACTTAACTTATAATTATCAACTCTAAAATCTTATCTTCGTAAATCTCTATTATACACCATAAGAAACATAACCTCTCAACATCTCCTTTCATCATGTAGGGCATTCAAGTACATTTTGTACTTGAATCATAATTTTGTTGTCATATTAAAACACTTGTGTTATTCTATTATTAAGGAATGAGATCGATAAATTCTTAACACACTTCTTTTATTAAAATTTTAACTCAAAAAATTATTTGATTTTTTCCCTGATCAAGTTACCTTTCCGAAATACGTCAGTTATTATGTTTAACGTCAGACATTGTTAATTGGGTTATACTGAGTGACCAGAAAAAAGTGAGTAATAAACTACAAAAAGTTTCGATCCGTCAATCTGCTTCCAATGTCATAAAACAAAGTCCTGATTCAGGTGGAGGTAATGATCTACATGATGTTTCGAAAGCTAAAAATTATAAAGTCTTTTCCAAAAAGCTCCAACGCTTCCGGTAGGAAAGAAGACCGGTTAGCTCAGTGCTCCAACAATTTGCTTTACATACAATACTCAAAAAGTTCCTGGCAGAAACGCTAGTAAAAATTTAGATGTCTTAAATGAGGCACGGAAATTGAAGACAAGTTTTCTAAAAAAATATTCTTACTGCATAATGGATGATAAAACGTAAAGTCTGGCAGATTTTTCGCAATTTCCTGGTAAACAATTTTATGTTAATGATGCTCTAAGGGAATGTTGAAAAAAAGTTTGGAACTCAAAAGCCGTTGAAATTTCGTAGCAAAAAAAGTTAATCATTTGTTGCAAAGGTCTCTACAAATACCGAAATTTATTTCCAAAAAGCTGCCTGACTTCTTGTGTCAACTTTTGACCTCTTCTGGCATCCTGTCATTATGCTAAACAGGCCCTTGAGTGGTACAAGAACAATAATGCTGTATTTATATCAAGAGAGACAAATTTTCTAAACTGTCTGAATCTAAGGCCAGTGGAGAGATATTGGGCTCTTGGTGTAAAAACTCTCACATGGTGGCAGTGTAGGCTCAGCTGATTATTTTGTGCTCTCTCTCACCCTCTCTTATTGTTTTTCTGTCAAAGTTTGTTTACATTTTTATGCCTGTCATCACCGTTGGTGTTTGGAGTATTATTAATTTCTGAATCGATTTAACGATGTCTTAATGAAATTTGACATGCGTTATTTTTTTTGGCCCGAGACCGCTGCCTATTGAAATCGGTTTAATAAAAATATTCCTCCCGGAATGGGGATTTAAGCCCTAAATATAAAGGAAAAAAATAAACTAGTTTTATAAAATTCTAAGACGATATGCCAAATTATACGAGGATAAGTCCATTTTTTCTCATAGGTTCCATACAACTCCCTTACAAAATATCACTTTGAAGGACTCACAAATCTCACATATACTTTGGTATTGCAATAAGACTTGATCAAAGTGAAATAAATATAACAAAAATTTAGGTGTGAAATTTTACGAGGATCGGTCCATAATTAGTCCCAGCTTCCATATAATGTTCACATAAAAAATCCTTTTAGAATACACAAATATCACATGAATGTTTGTACCATTATGCACTGTTAAGTATAAATTAAAAAAATATTTTTATACGAGGATGGTTCAATAACTTTTGGTAGCTAACGCTTATAACCAACAATGTGTTGTAGGGTATTAAATTGTCACGTTTGACTGACCATAATTACTTACTTGTTTTTTATTGTTTTTGTTTCGTAAACATTTTTTGACGTTGATCACACAAATCCCAAAAATAAATCATTTTTTCGATCTCACTCCTCATTATTATTGTTTGTGGCCTCTTTTGTTATCAGATTTTCTTTTTGGTTTGATGACTCTCGCAATTTGTCACAAACGTTTAAGATAAATTAAATTTAATAAAAATAAGAACCGCAAAAAACCTTAAAATTTTGTTTAAATTAATTTTAAAAAAATAAAATTAAAACAAATTTATTGAATTTATTATTAAAATGTTTTGTTGTTGTTATATTTTGTTTCTTATAAATAAATAAATTTAAAATGTTTAATTCAAGGCGACATTCGAATGAGTATCAAATAAATTTGCATTCAATTTATGATTTAAAATAAATACAAAAATGCGATAAGAATAGAAATTTAATAACGTTATTAAATCGATTACTTTGTTATCGGTGAAATTTGAAAATAGAAAAAATATATAAATTTATTTCATAAAAATAATATGAAAGTTAAATCAAAAAATGGATCTAGTACAATCTAGTTTCAGTGGGTTTATCAGAATAAATATGTGAGAAAAAAAATCCCCAAAACTGCGACCCATATGACACACTGTTTATGATATATATTTAGTCTATTGATCCGATTGCTATTGATCCGATTGCTATTGATCCGATTTTATTAATTTTTTTTGTACCCTGATGAAGTACAAAAGAACTCTTTATTTTGATTAAATTATGTTTAATTTTAAAGTCCAGTAACTTTTTGCTGAAAAATTGAAACGAGATCTTCTTTTGGAATTTTAGTGTTTAAGTACGCTTCTGCTTAGGACAATAACGAATGTGGCCAAGTTTCATTGAATTCTGACAATTATTCTATTCGTGAAAATGATTCCAACAGATGATATCAGAATGGGGTCTTACACTGAACCAAATATCTTAGGTAATATTAACGAAAAATTTTCGTAGAACTTTAACGAAAAAAAGATGTTAATTAAACAAATTTTTATTCTTATTAACATAATTTTTCTTCAAATTGAAGAATTTTCTTTAAATATACGAAAAAAATTTAATCAAAACAAAATTTGTAAGTAAAGAGCGTTAAATTGAATAAAAGTTCGTTAAAAATTAACGAAAACATTTTTATATAAACATATATTTTGTAAAAACGGCAGTTACGCATTGTAAGTAAAATTTAAACAAAAATTTATTCAATTCTATGTAATAAAATGAAGTTAATTTGAATAAAATTTTTGTTATTTTAACTATTTTTTTCGTCAAATAATTTTGAATATTTTCTTTGTCATTTTAAATAAAATAAGACAAAAAGAAAATGTAAACTAAATAAAGAAATCTAAAGAGGAATATATTTTTATATAGAACATTCCAATTAATATGACTGAAATTATCGGAATATTTTGCATAAAATCATGAAAATGTGAATGGAAGATCTGGAAGCTGATCAACAAACATGTAAGTAACGGCTCATCACCGTTCTAATGACGCTGCACAATTTTTAGTTGTTTATTACGATTTTTTACATTATTTAATTATTATCTAAAACTAGCTTATAACCGGTGCGCTTTGCTGCAAAAAAAATCTCCTCAGTCCTTGATCTCGTAAGAAATTCCACAAATCACAAATCAAAGTCTATTAAAAAATTAATTGGGACCAAATTCAGGCTGCAGCAGATCTATAGATATTCCATAATCAATATTTGCTTTGTATGGGGTCTACTTCTCCCCCTGATTCTATCCGTTCTACATTTTGTCCAGTAAAATAGTTCCGTGAGGAAGTGATTGGAATCAAATTTGAAAATTCTCACTGTTAAAGTTCTTTACATGTTCTATAATAAATATTTGCTTTGTATGGGGAGTACTCCTTCCCTCGGTCTTTAATGTTTTTTGTATTAATTTATTACAACAATTTAACGTAATTTTTTCTTCAGTTGAAGTAAAATTTCGTTAATTTAACTTAAATATGTTATTTAAATTGAATAATATTTATCAATATAAAGAATTAATTTTTGTCAATTTGAATAATAAATTAATCAAATTGAATAATATTTATTCCAATTAACCGCACTTTTATTAAAGAATTCATATTGTCATATTGACAATTTTTCGTCAATTTGAAGAATTTACGAAAAAATTCGTTATGATGAATAAAGGTTTCGTTGACTGATATTTAACCTACTTTTCTTCAATTCTGCACACTTTTTCGTTATATTTACTACCTTTGGTTCAGTGTATACATGATCAGTTTTTTCTATTTTTTTATTTTCAAAATTCCGCTAAAAATTAAAAGTTATTTCGTTTTGCTAAAATAAGGACTGCGAAATCCTTCTTGTATAAGCGACATAATTATGCTTAATAAAACATTCCCTTGTCTCTTTGAACATAACCTTAATTTGAGATTATTAATGTTTACTTTTTAATAAATATTAATTTATTTATTTTTTGTATAAAACAATTTGTTATAAATTTTTTCTTAAAATAACAACAAAATAATTTTTAAAAATTTTTAAATAATTTTTTTTTTGTTCTGTAACATTTTTATATTCTTAACATCATTATTGTCATCATCATCATCATCTTTATCATTGTAATAAACAACATCATTGTTGTCAACAACATTAACAACAGCACAGATGTGCGATTGCAACAGGCAAAAAATATATATGATTTTTTTGTAAAATTTTTTTTTAAATTGTATTAATTTAGAAAAAAATTACACACAAACTCACAAACAAAAAAATGAAAAATCAAATACTTTTTTAGTGACAACATTTAGCATCTGCTGCCAACAAACCAGATTATTGTTTGTAATACCCTACACCACCATACGTATAATGTGTTTGTTCTTAAGTTTGTAACGCACAGAAAAAATTCTGCTACCTCTACTTCTAAGTATACCGTTCAGAATACCAGAATCACTTTCGGAGTCGATTTAACGATGCTGATTGTCCGTGTAAACCTTGTGAATAAAATGCAGTTCGGAATTTTTGAGATACCTCGATGAAACTTGACATGTATTGTTTTTTTTTTTGGCTTCACGACGTTACTTATTGAAATTGGTGATGATGGGTCCATTATTTCACCCAGCCCCTACACAAATGTACCTCCCGGAATGTGGATTTAAGGTCATAAAAGTCCTTAAGCGATTTCAACTAAATTTGGCACAAATAAATCTAATAATATTCTAAAATGATATGCCAAATTATACGAGGATCGGTTCATTACTTCTCATAGGTTCCATATGACTCCCTTAAAAATAACACTTTGAATTGGTCAATTTTAGATAGATAAGCAAAAATCGATGTAAGAAATTTTACGAGGGTCGGAACATAATTTCGAAACACATAAATCATACATACATATTAGTACCCTCATATACTGCACTCATAAGCACAAATTAGAAAATATATTTATGGGACGATCGATCACTAATTTTTGATTGGGTGCCATCAATAACCAACAATGTGGTGTAGGGTATTAAATAGTCGAGCTTGATCTACTTTAACTTGTTCATTTTGTATGCCCTCCACCACAAGTGGTGCAGAGGACTTATTAACTTTCTGATTCCATGTGTGACGTTAAGACTTGATCATGTTTTATATTCTTGCATCGGTTAGCTATGTCCGTCTGTCTGTTGTTGCCACATCCGCAATAATTGACAGAGCTTAAATAAATTTGTCCTGATTACTTTTTATAGTCCTTAGAAGTTTCCTATTTAAAACCAAGGAAATCGGTTAAAATTGTTATATAGACCGATATCTGAGGCAACCTCGTACTTTTTGAACATGTCTAAATTATAGGATTTATATCTCTTAACCTAAAAATTCTATGTTGCTGAATTCAAAAATCTTGTAGAATCTTATTTAACTCTTTTTATTGAAGTGATTATGTTTGATACAGATGGACACAGCAAAATCGATTCAGAATATGATGTCTAAGAATGTATTCAGTATTTTATATTTTAGTGGATGTACATAACATAATGTATTTACTTCACACCCATTTATGGTGGAGAGTATTGAAGATTCGGCATTATCGAAGGGTTTATATATAAGTTTGTCATTCCGTTTGTAATTTCCACAATTTTCGATTTAGATCCCCTGGATCGGAGTGAAAAAAGAAGCTATGTCCGTCTGTCCGTCCGTGTATTGGTTGAAATAATGTTAATTAAGCCGACCTATAGTTAACATATATCATATGTATATCAAACGCCTGGAATTTTGCTATTGAAATCCAAGAAAATTGATTCATAAATGTTTCAGATATTTGCAAAAAACTAACAGGTTTTTCTAATTTTCAAAGAATCTACAAGAGTTAGAGATTTTTTCACAAATAGAGTTCAATAAATTTAGCGGATTTATGCGCTGAAGACATGACATTTTCTTATATTTTGAAACCCCTATGAAATCTATGGACTTGGTTATGGCACTGATTGATTACAAATTTGTTTCCGAATTTAATCTTTTTAATTTGGTTCATACATGGAATTTTCATTTGAAGAACGGTCCATTGGTTTCCGAGATATGATCGCATCATTACTCTGATGCTCTTAGGGTAGCTACAAACCTAGTTGTTACGCACAAAAATTAATAATTTTTTCCTTGAATTTTGTTTTTTTTTTTTAAATTTTCAAATCGGTTCATAAATAACCGAGATGTTAACAATTCTTTTATTTTGCTTGTGGTTGTTGTTGGTCCAGTATTGAAAACAATAACAAAACAAAATAATGTTTTCGATTTTTGTACTAGCAGATTGGAAATAATGAGGAGAACTTTTGCTTTGAAAACATCACAGTAACCGGTCCTTTAATTTCCAAGTTATAAGCAAAACTGCATTTTCCGATATTTTGAACCTCCTAAGGGATATATGGACAAAATTTTGATGAAGAGAAAAAGCTAATTTTTCTAAATTTTGGAATCGGCCCTTAAATATTTACACTAGTATTGTTTTAGTGAAAGCGAAAACTTCTCGTGAATGAAATTTTGCATGCATATTGAGTGTTCTAGAGGATCTATGTTGGCTATAGAAATGGCTTTCATTTTCTCCTTTTTTCTACGAGTGATGACATTGTGAAAGCCTATTTATATAAGGGACTTAACGTTAAATCTTAAGTCCATTGCTTAAAAAAATCCCATATAAGCTATGGTGAAGGGTATAGAAAATTCGGCACAGCCGAACTTAACACTTTAACTTGTTTATTTTTATTTTATTTTTAAAGATAAAAATAAAATTTAATTTATTTTATTTTTTCATTTTCTTCTTCTTTTTTTGCGTTTAATACTTAAAAATGTTTTGCAAAATGACAACAACAACAATTTTATTTTTATTATTAATTTTTTCTTTATTTTGTTAAAAATTGCATCAGTTTATTTATTTATTTTTTTCTGATGTTGTTGTTGGTTTTCATCAAAATGCATAAAAATTGAAGAAAAAAAATTAAATTTTTGATCGTTTTTTTTTCTTAAATTTATTTTTATTGTTTTTGTTTTTAGTACTTGTAAATAATTTAAAAAAAAGAGTGCATTATTTTGTTGTCATTTAAACATTTGCGTCAAATATTTCAGTTTTTTTTTTTTTTTTAATTATTTTTTATTTTTCAAATGCACCCTACTTTTAGTGAATGTGAACTGATTGAATAAATACCACTATAACACCTTTTATTATAGTACTATTAAATAGTACTAATTATTGGAAATAATACATTTATGTCAACACAAACGAGACCACTAAATGTACAGCTTGAAGTTCTTTTATTTCACACAGTAACAAAATATGTTTGCGGTAACCATAAACGAGAAACATCATACTATTGTTATTAGATATTGTTACCGTAACTAAAAAATTTGTTTATTCGCATTTGATTGATCAAAATAAGTATTGTTATTACCACTATAATTATTGTTATCGCCACTAAAACTATTGTCAATCCAACAAAAAATATTGTTAGTTCAATAAAAAATTTGTTTGTTCGCATTATTTTGTTTGTTTGAATAAAAATATCTTTTTCATTTATATAGAAAAAAATTGTGTAAATATTTTATTTATTTAATAACAATAAAATTGTGATCAGTCAATCATATTTTCAAACATATTGCGACCATAATACTTTTCATTTAATACAAAATAATTTTATTACAGCAACAAAATTGTTGTCAAAATAAAATCAATTCAACTATTGACATGTTGGTGATGACAATAAATGTTTGCCGCGAATATATTAATGTTTGTGACAAACATATTGCGGAAAGACGTTTCTCTGCATTTTAATTAAAATTATTATTACAATTTACAAAAGATAAATATTGACTGAATCACTAGCGATGAAATTTTGAACTTTTATCGTTAACCCTTCCATTTACGTTGTTATAGTGCTTTCTGTCACTTTGCTCGAACAGGTAGTTCATCACCGTTTAAAATCTACCACAATTTTGGACACCTTTTCTGTGCTCTTCAATTTTCTTTTAACAAGAGCCCAATATTCCACCACTACCCTTAGCTTAGGACTGGAAGCAGCCTTTTTTTGTAAACTTGATGTAAATTTCGTTATTTATGAAGACCCTTGTAACAAATAATTCGCTTCTTTTGCTACGACTGCATATTGCTTGTTGAACCAGGAACTTTTTGGAAAATTTTGACTACTTTTAAGGACCCTAATTTTTCTTCAACTTTCCTTCGAGCATCAGCAGCATAAAATTTTTTACCAGGAAGTTTTTGTAAAATCAGCCAGAACATACGTTTCGTCATCCACATTCAATTTACGTGCTCTGTTTTTTTGGCCTCAATAATGGTTTCTATTTTATTTGGATTAAGAATCATTATGTGGACCACTCCTTCTACATGAATCAGGTTTTCTATCAACAGACAAGTTTTCCCGGTACTGTTTAATAACATCAAACCTTTGAAATTGTGGTCTAGTTTTTGTAGGATCAAGTTGGGGTTTTCCGTTTTGATCACAATTTACACTTCCAAATCGGTTAAGTAAAAAAAGTTGTAGCCAAAATATGCAAAATTTTGATAACCCTCATAATTAGGGAGTCATATATATATATATTTCATGTAGCTTTCGTTAAAGTCCTTTTCCCGGAATAAGTTTTATAACTCCCATTTAAGGACCATTCCCGGAATAGGGTTTTGAACCAATAAAGTTTTTCTGAATTAGTTTAATCCCTTTAAATTTCAGTTATTAAAACTTTCGAGACTAATAAAATGATTTTCTTACCATCGGTCCACAATAGAACGACCTCCCGGAATAGGGTTTTAAGATCAGAAAAAACTTAATTATTAAAATCTTTTAATCAAATTCAACACTAACAACTTTGGATATCTGAATATCTGAAATTGACTATAACTTCCAAGAAAGGTTTTCTTTGGAATCTGTAAAAAATGTAAATGGGGAGGGATCAATTACAGTGCAGCCGAATATAGCATTCATACATTTTAATAAATCTGATATCCTGGTGATTGGATTTAGTTAAAACTTTATTTGATGAGAATAGTGAAGTAAAGCATTAAAGGTCAAAAAGTGCATCTGCATAATGAATTCATGGGCGGAGCTATAGGATTACGAAATAGAACACTTAAGACATTAACAAAATTTAGCATCGTCCAAAGTATGAATCTAATTACTGAGAAGACTTTAAAATATTTATCTATTTTGGATTTCCACTTTCGAAATTTAATAAGGACCGCTTTTAGTTCTAGAGATATCGCAAAACTGATAACTGATCTCATTGGGTTAGTGTTCGATATATTTTCCGAGTCCCTCGAAAACTTAAAAAAGTTTGATTTCTGATGCATAAACATCTTATGCTTTTATTTATTTAAACTTTTTCAAAGGATTTCTTTATGAAAAGAATCCAAGGAATAAGTGCAGATCCTGCGAAATTTCCTCAATTGTTTTCTACAAAATTTTGGCTCTAAAATCATAAAGCCTGAATTTTAAAATTGCGTACAGTGTTAGGTATCTTAATGAATTCCAATGGAATTTTTTCTGGTCCTTTTAATGAAATTTTGATTACTTACAGAAAACGCCAATTCTTAAGCGATAACAAATTTAAACATTTTTGTAAAAAAGTACTCATTCGAAAAATCATTTAAATTAAAAATTTGTAGTTTTTAATTTTTCCAGAGAGTAAAATATTTAAGTAAAGAATAGTGTACTGTCTAAAGCGATCTTGTCGTACGATCGTATGAGTTCAAAAAATCATCTAATCATTATTAAAATAGGAAAAATCTTCTTGTCTGCAAGAGGAAAATTGTTTCTTTGTTTTTGTTGATCACAAACTGTAACTGAACACAGTGGGGCGGAATCAATTTTTTTCAAGTATTTAACTTTGAGTGGCTGCTTCGATTTGCATGAAATTTAACATGATAGCTAAGTACAGCATAATAACTTTGGCAGTTTGGACTCTATTAAGGGCTTCATGAACGGAGTTAGAGAGATGAAAAGTGAAGTATATTAAATTTGTTTAAAGCCGACCAAATTTTTGTTTATCATATATATATGACCTATAGAGTCCATATTTATTGGAGGGAAAAAATACCTTTGCGATTGCCAAAACTACATTCCGTTTTAAAATCCAGGCATCAGGACAAATTCAAAATTTTGATTAAAAAGTTGACTTCGAGAGGATCTGAGCTTTGCCCAATAGGGGGTTTCGACACAAAATATAAACTGTAGCATTTTGTGGACTTAAGAATCACATAAGTTCAATATATGTTTTCCATAGAAAAATTTTAGTTTAGTGAAATGTGAAGACACTTTCTCGAAGAAAAAAGCATAAAAAATCTGAATAAATGATAAATTATTTTGTTTGTTAACTAAAATAGAAATTTGAACAAGCAACACTTTCGAATATATATTTCAAAAACTGACTCAAGGTCTTGCAAAATTTTGGAAAATTCAGACTTCAAATGCAAATAACTCGAAAAACCATCAAGGGCTTTACGAAATTAAAAAAAAAATAATGAAATTGAAGGATTTCATGCGTTTGAAAAAATTAAAGTTTGATGTACCCTCTCAGCGATGTACCCTCTTAGCGCCTCTATAGCTCTATATATAATTTTATACATCTCTTCAATCGTTACATCAAATTTCATGCAAACCATCCATCCATCCATCCATCCATCCATCCATCCGATAAAAAGTTACAAAATTTATTTAGAAAAAAACGATTTTGCCCCACTGTGCAATAGTATGAAATTTTCCATTAAAATATTCTGAATTTATTATTAAAGTTTTATAATAAAAATGTTATTGTTGTTGTTGTTGCTATTGTTGGTAGTGTAATTGTATGCGTTTGTGTGTGTGTGTGTGTGCATTTTAAACCGGCTGTTTAAATTTTCAAAATTGTTTAGATTTTAATATTTTTTATATTTTTTTAGAGTCACTCGTCATTGTTTTTAATATTTTTTGATCTCTTATGATTTTTTTTGGTTGTTACTGTTGAACAATTATTCGGTAGAACCGATTCTTAAATACCCTCCTGAATAAATTTTGAAAGGCAAAACAGATTTACAATATATTCTTACAAAAAGAGTTCTAGAGAAATAAACGATATATAATGTGTGTTGTTTATGTGGTACAAGTCCCCAGATTCAGATTAGAAAATATAGTTTCCGAGTAAATGTAGGAACAGATTTCAGTCACTCTTGGTATAACAGTTCTCGAAAAATGAACGATATAAAATTACTTTGGGAAATGTGAATAATATTAGACTCCACATTTTTGGTTTAGTTTCTAAGTTCCTGCACAGTAACAAAAAAGATTGTAAATATAACAAAACCTTTATTCAACATAACGAAAATATTCGTTAATTTTTTGTAAATTCTTTAAATTGACACAAAAATTGTCAATATGACAATTTGAATCGGGTCATATTAAAAGAAATATGACAAAAAAGATATACAAAATTATTTGACGAAAAAAATAGTTAAATTAACAAAAAATTTAATTCAAATTAACTTCATTTTATTACGTGGAATTGAATAAATTTGTGTTTTAATTTCACTTACAATGCGTAACTGCCGTTTAAGAATACTTGAAGAAGATTCTTCAATTTGAAGAAAAATTCTGTGAATTCGAATAAACATTTGTTTATTTAACATCTACTTTTACGTCAAAGTTCTATAAAAAATTTCGTTAATATTACAAACAATATTTGGTTCAGTGTAGGCTGATATAAAACTTTATTTAAGAGTTTCCTTCAAATATCGGATTAATTATTGATTTGGACTTAAGAGTAACAAACATGGACAAACATAAAATCGCAAATTTCTACATCAAATTTCTCTTTAAATGTTACATATGTAATGCTATACTTAATATATCCCTCCTTCACCTTGTTATGGTGTAGCGTATTAAAAAAATGCATTTATTATAAACAGCAACAACAATAACAACAACCGAAACAGAATAAGTAAATATTTATTTTGTTGTATTTATTTTAGTGTAACCAACAACATTAGCAAACAATAACAACAACAGGCAGCAGCAGCCAACATATTGGCGTACGGTGGCAGCTTTTCTGCATCGTGTCGTGCCGTGCAGCCTAATCAGTGTGGGAACTTTATGTTTTTTTTTTGTTTTTGTTTTTTCTCTATTTTTTTCTTCTTTTGTTTTTATAATTTTGTATTTTTATTCTGTTACAAATGTTGTTCATGCGAAAACCCATATTCATTCTGAATGATCACATCGTTCAGATCGGTTCAGTTTGGTTAAAAAAAGAACTGTCGGCGGTTCTAAGTGATTTTGTTCTCTTTTGTTGATCACTCGTTGCTGATCCATAAAAAACATTTAAATAATAAAATAATTGAAAAAAATAAGACAAAAAATACTTTCGGCGCGTATTTGTCTAGAAGTGAAAAAAACTAGTGAAAATTTTACTCAAAATTTTACGATCGAAAGTGGAAATTTTATAATTTTAAATGAAATAAAAAATTATTGGTGTGAGTATTTCTGAATCAAAGTGTGCGAAATTATGTGAATCAGGAAATGTTATGGTTAAGTGATTTTTGCTATAAAAATAAATTCACCGAAAAAATGTCCTTAAAAATGAAAAATAAATTTATATAAAAAAATTTAAGAAATAATTTTATTATTTCTTAAAAAAATTAAAAAAATCAAATATAAACAATTTATGAGTTCAAATGGAACCATTTTGTGACATAAAAAAATAGTGAACCTAAAAGCTTTTCGAAGGATTGATTCTTAAAAGTCCTTAAAATATGATTTTTTTTGGAAACCTTCGCTTACGTTTAGTATATTCATATTTCATATTCCCGAAATTTAGAATTTTATTAAGACCCATTGATCGTTTCTCCGATAACTGATGACTTTCACACTGAACCTCTTTAGAATTAAAGACAAAAAACTGTTTTTTTTTTGACAAATTTCAGATTTGTTTGAAACTGATCTATAAAATTTAAAAGGATCGGCAACTTTAAAAAATATATATAAAAGAAATAATTGCAATATAGTTTTCATTTAATAGTTAATAATGTCTACAATATATTAAAATTATTTGTTTAGATCATCCAGAATAACATGATCAAAAATGTCCTTTCAAAATATTTTTCATTAATTTTAACCTCAAAATTGTAAATGAAATATTTTCAAATGAAAAAATATTTTGTGAAATATAAAAAATAAATTTAATAAAATCAAATTTACATGAATATTGAAGGTTTATAAATTTTCAAAGTACTTTATTTGTTTGTATCCTGGAAGAAGCCAAAAAAATATATTTTTGTCACTCAAATTTCATTTACATTTTTGATCCATTTTCTGTCATATAAACTATTTTGAAAATTGCATATAGTTTGAAATTTCAAAATCTGAAAGGATATTAAAGAAGTGAAAATGCAGATTTTGTCTTAGATATCAGTTGGATATCAGTTATATATCAATTTTACTATATTATATGAAAGCTGTTGCATGATACTTCAGAGCGGTATCGGAGGATTGCAGCATTATATATTTGGAAGGAAATGGAATTCATTGTGGGAACTATTGGGAATAATTCTGTAACATTTGACCCGTAAAAAATTTGAAAATTTCACATACTTAGAACTGAGACGTTTTTTATTTGATTTGTCTTTTATTTATCAGTTTCAGTGTATTTGTTTAGACGTTATACTTTGTCCTTTTTCTTAAATAAATTTATCTATTTCTTTTGTTTTGTCTCATAAACATGTTTTTCTTTGTCCTCTTTTGGTGAATTTTATTTCATATAATTTCCATTTCCAAAACTGTCCGTTGCATTTTTGATAACAATTTGTTCTTGTTTAACTGTGAAAGTAAATAACAAATAAACATTAATGTTATATTCGGCTAAGCCGAATCTTTAATACCCTCCACCATAAATGCGTGT